>JBAJNP010000157.1:78483-128780 GCA_036877545.1 Yasuhikotakia modesta | reverse complement strand
TGTGTATGTGCGTCTGTCTGTGTGTGTGTGTGCGTCTGTCTGTGTGTGTGTGTGCGTCTGTGTGTGTGTGCGCGCGCGCGTGCACAAGTCCCGGCTTCACAACATTCATTTTTAAATGATTCTGTTTGTTGAATTTTATCTGCTTTTGTAAATCACTTCTGTTTAATGCTTTGGCTCACGTTATTCATGAAATAGAAATATGTGTGTAACAGTTGCACACTGGTTTGCCACAATGTAATTGCAAAACACAATGTTTTTTTTTTTAATATTGACCTAATTGCAGTCATTATGAAGTTATACAGCCTGAGGTGCCACGTCAAAACAAAGAGGGTCAACATGACAAAAGGCACCAATTCACCCATTCGAATCAGTTATTAATATCATCTTTATAGATGCGATAACCTTTATAAATGACATTGTTATATGGCAATAAGTGAAATTTATTAAATATAATATATTGCATTTTTTGGGTTGCTCCTGCATATTTAACACTTTATTTCTGTTTGATTGTTTATTTGATCACTTAAAGCCTTTGGCAAGTATAAAGACCGCTGGCGTCTGGATGTCTTCCAAGCGCAGCTTTGCAGTCCAGCCCAGCATCATCCATTTAATTTGTATTTAGAAATAATAAAGTACCACTTTGCAAATCAAGCTAGATCCTCTACTATGTACAAGACAGACCGATGTCTTCACGGGTTGCATATGATGAGAGAAAGTTGAAATGTAAGCGGTACAAACAAGGAAGCGTTAATATGGCATGTGAAGCTAAAGTGAGGGTGAATAATCTTGTAGCAGCTGTTCCATCATAATAACAGAGTGTAGATCTACAAAGGGTCATGCTTCTAGAATAGGGCTTGGGCAAGTTGCCTGGAACCCCAAACCTATGCCGTTCAGCTTGGGGGAAAGCCACTTGTTGACTTGTTTTTGTAGGGAGGGGCTTTACGTATAGTGGCTTTACAGTGTGGCTCTTCCAGACAAAGAAAGACTGGATTTGTTGTTCCCCTGTTTGTACTGCTTAATATCCGAAGTAATTAACATCCAGGGTGTCTAACAGACTTGACTCTGTGACTGTTAAACACAAAGTGTTTGTATCATGAGACATAAAAAATAACCTAATTTTATCAACATTTTTTATTTGTCTTCTGTTTTTGTCTCTTAGACAGTTTCCCAAAACATAATACTCTTAAATGTATTATGGGTTTTTTTTTGCAGATACAGTCACTATGAACGATCACTTTTGATAATAACAGTGAACCAGCATTAATAAACCTAAGCAGCATTAATAACAGTTTTGATGATGGTTCATTGTTTTGACAAACAGTTTTCTCTAAAACTCTGACCTTAGTCTTAGGCTGTTAGTCCCGCCCCTCAGGCCACTTGTTGAGACAATGTTTCTGTGTTCTGTGAGTTTGTTCAGGATTTTTAAAGAATTGGAGCACTGTTCTAAAAATAATGTGGAGCCTTACACTTTTTGACCAAATTAACCTACATGTTACTTACATATTGCTGTGTCTGTGTAGTAAACTCTGACAGGAAGATGCTTTAAAACATTAAATAATTGCTCATTTGCCCTTTATATTAACTTGAGTTTTATTTAATCATCCACACTTAAGTAATGTTGATTTAATAATTTATGTTTATTTAATGCTTTTTAAACTCTTAGAAATAGAGGCTGTTGATAGTAATCCATCGATTTCAACAATATTACAGTCAGCGATCACACAGATGTTCAAATTCCTGGGTGTTTACTCTCCCTTTCCGGTCGAATTAATCGAGTTATGGCAAGATAATGACCTGGATTGCCTGCCGGTCACTGTTATCTCATGCTCTGCTGCTGCATGCGGTACTGTGTGTCACCTTGGCCTCTGGTTGCCCTCTCTGGAGTGTGTGAGGCTTAGCGTGTCGTAGCTTTAGTCACAGTCTAACAAAAAGACTACAGCTGCCATGTGGATGAGAAAAGCTGCGTCTTTGCATCAGTGTGGTTACGGGTGGGGCTTGTTGCATGCTGGGTGGAAACGACAGAGCGAGGGGGATTTATCTTTACTTTTGTGAAGCACTACAAACAAATAGGCCTGTTAATCAGCAAATCGGATTTCTTATTTCTTTGTGCTGGTGTTTATATTGACCAATGTGTTAATTGCTAACAGCTTAAATGTGGTGTAATGCCCAATGATGGCAAGTAATTAGGATTCCTGGTGGGACATAAGGTAAATGGGGCTTTATTTATGGGAGCCACATGGAAAAAACTGTTTACATGAGAATGTCACGTGCTTATATCCGCAGAGCACCTGTAACGGTGGGCAGCGGGACGGGCCCACGCAAGGTCAGAACGGAGGAGGGCAGAGGGGGGAGCCGGTGCCGCCCTCCCTCAGCCCGGAGAGCGCAGAGGAGCCACGGGTGATGGAACACAAGCGGACAGGCCGAGCGATGGAGCCAGAGAAGGAAACTACTCGCTCTGTTTCTCTGCTGGAGCAGAAACGAAAGGTGGTCTCATCCAGCATCGATGTACCACAAGTCAGGTAAGACTGCTCAACGGGAAGAGCGCCCCCTGGAGATGGAATTAATGTTTGAAGACCATCTTGACAAAAATATTGTGGTTGTTGTTTGTGGTTTTCGTTCTGTACTGTTGATGGGAGTTTGGTTTTAGAGACAGGTCTGTGCATCATATTAAATGTATGTTGATGTATATATGCAATAGATTTATATATAAAGCGTAAGTTATTTTATATAAAATATGTAATTGCCATATTAATGTGTTTTAATGATTGTTTTCAACAGTTCAAGTGGCTTAAAGTTCTCCTAGTTCTTATAAGGACAGATACTATACGTTTCATCACGTTATCAGCATTTAGAATGATTTTGAATGATTTTATGCACATTTACATTGTTTTAAACAGGATCTTGACACAAACATTTTTGAGGCATTTACTATGGTAACATCATGGTAGTTTTTGAAACTTTTTTCTATCATGATTCTATCAATTATATATATCAATATACCATGGTATTACCACAGCACATGTTATTGTACTTTTAAAGTGTATATTGTACTTCTATATAGTACTGGAGCAAAATTGCTAGCATATATTGACAGGCTTGTTTTGAGTAGTTGGGTCCTGTGGTCTGCACATCTAACAGTGTTTTCTCTTTGAAAATCATTTTCTGACACCTCTCAAAAACACGTCAAGCATCTCACCGCTAGATTAACATCTAAAAGTGCTGTTTCTTCTATTTGTGTCACGTGTAATTGGTACGTGTCCGTTTATGTTAGCCTAAACCTAGCTTGAGTTAAGCCTGGCTTTATCTGTCTTAGATCTCAGAAATCAATTTATGTTGTGTGTGAAGCACCACATAAAACAGCTGCCATCTGATAGCTCTATTACTTTACACTGGTCTGATATTGATTGAATATTTATTTTTTGATGAATTATTGATCCTCTCGTTCTGTGTTCCTTCTATTCATTCATTCAGTTAGATTGAGTGAGTTTACTTTATGGCTGTTTATCATTTCTGTCTGTGTTAATTGCCCGAGCGTTTGGTTTTGCTGAAGGTTGTCTATTGATATCTCCTGGTGTTATATCGATTAACTCAGTGGTGATCTATTGATAAAGCTCATTATTTTTAATGCTCATACAAAACAGCGATTAATCCTCCATGTACAACAAATGACAGTTTGTCTAGCTACCTCTGCGTCCTGAGAGATTGCCCTGTCCAGTACAAACAGTTTTTTGAATAAACAGTGGGGCAGAGCAATTTATCAGGACCGCATCCTGGCTGAATCTCACAGATTCCTGTTGCATTTATGTGTTTGGATTGATTCAGTCTCGCAGTGCATTTTGCGATTGAGTTGTGTTTGCTCATGTATTTTTGTTCGGTGTTGCTTTTGGATTGTCTCGTAGCACGTGTACATATAAGCTCTAAGGTTTATTAGACGCAGGGCAAACCAGTCCTTAAATATTCCAAAATAATTACAGCGGTCTTTTTTTGGCAGAAGAGGTCGGTGTAGACAAACGCACTGAGTTCTGAACACTGCGGTTTGGTTTTTGTGCTTTTTTTTTTTAAATTAAACTTCAGGATAGTGTTACACTAGGGACGGGGTCATAATGATTGATTAACTAGCTTTACTTCCAACTAACTGGTCATGTAGTGACGTTGACTAATTTTAGTTGTTTTCCTAAGTTTTGAAATTTTTATTGCTCGTTTTATTTTTTTCACTAGCTTCTGCGAGGTTAGTGGTTTTAAGCATTCAATTTTTAACATGTCGGGTTAAGAAATTCCACTTGGGATTATTCTGTTTTATTCTATCAGAAAGATGCTTTTAAAAATTATATAGCGGTTTATGGTGCCAAGTGAATTATAAGAATTAGCTTCAGTGTGTTATTGTCAATATATACAGGAATCAATATATACAGTCTCACTCTAAACGATTTTTATAGTGTTACCGAGAAGAATGTTACATCCCTTGAGTTGAGATTGTATTGTATGAAATTGTGAGGGCACTTAAATTAATGAACACATAGGGCCCCATAACAAAAGAAAAGATAGACCCAGGTTCAACCACTTTGTATTTAAACTCTGAGGAAACTTCTTATAAGCCCTCTTAAGTAAATACGGCCACAGTTACACTCAAATTGTGGTTCATTGCTTTGAAACAATTGCTGAATTTACCGTGGCAGTAAAAGATAACAGAAAGCAGAGACAACGTAGAGTTTAGGGTCATGGGCCTGTGAGGTAGGACTGTATTTCCTGCTCGATTTGTGTGTAGAGACCAGGTCATGCGTTCATTAGGTTCCTAAAGTTGTGATCTTAACCTAGATGTTGTGACTTTTTGATAGCACTTGTAAGATGCCTGTTGTTTTGTGTTTCATCAGCGTGCTGTGGAGAGCTTTGTGTGTTGGGATTTGTTGACCTGCAGGTCTTTCTTGTCAGCTTTTTAAATGTTCATTATTGGCCACAGAATAGCTTAGCTCATCATATTTGTTTACAGAATTACACCACAAGCATTCTGTAACTTGTATATTAGTTGACCCAGCGTGATTATTGACCTCTCTTTCCCCCGGCAACTTTGCTGAGAGAGAAATTTCTTACAAGCGTCTGTTTTCACATGTTTACAACATGAATCTACACCTGCTGGTTGTAACAAAAACTGTCAGTCTAGCATTGTAGAACTGAGAAATAGCTTCCAGACTAATTGTAAGTGGAAATTAATTAGGTTTTGTGGGTTTAGAAGTGTATTAAAACATGTTCATGTTTTCCATTAGATCTGAAACTGCATTTCAGGTGTGCATTTCCTGTCTAGCTAACAAGTTTACAGGTAGTTCTGCTAAGGCTAAAGTGGACCTGTTAAACAACAGCAGTGCTAAAAACTTAACGTTTGGGCTTTTCAGAAAATCAATCCACAAATTGCTTGCTTATATTGTTTTCACAAGTATGCACATCTTTAAATCTTTAGTAGTAGAGTTATGTGTTTTAAAATCTTTGTTTGTGTTTGCTGTGTGCTAAAATATAGCTCGTGTTTATCTTGACATTGACAGTTGCAGAAGTGGCAGTTGGAAACCGCATTGGTGAATTTGCAAAATGAATATATTGCTCTTAAAATTCAGTCCCTTGAGGCCACCAGAACAAGCCTCAGCATTACTGCGGTAAAGCCGGGGAAATGAACAGAAGCAAATTACTAGGTTTGCCTATAACTTCTCATACAGCTATATAATTGAAAAAATTAGCGTGACATTGCAATTGCTTTTTCTTTAAAAACAAGATTGTTCCCTTTTTTTCCCCTGTTGGTCCCGTGTTGGGAGAAATGCTGGGTGACTAAGGAAGAGGGGGCTGTTCTAATAGACCGGTTTGCTTTCTCAGAAGTTCAGCTATAGATGCCAAGAAACAGCTTCCCTTAGAAAACGGGTGATGGTTGGTCTGCAACTTTAGAGAGTGTGTGATTACCATCTGAAAAGAAGTCTGATGTTGGATGCCTTCCAGTGGTCTCACACCATGTGCCTGATGTTGGTCCTTGGTGACTTATTGGACTGTACACAGTATTTTTCTTCTCTGAAATTCGAGACTGAGCATGCAGGAAGCTACAAATAGAAAAACACACAGTGTTAAAATGATTTGTGGTTTTGTAGTTGTGAATTAACTGCAGTAAACACATTCATTTCGACATGCAACAAATAAAATAATGATTTACGTAGAAAATGATACCAGCATGATAGCGCAGCTTGTTGCTTTAAATTAACATATTCAGCAATCTATATACACCCTAACTAGGTGTAATTAAATGGTAAAGTGGTTGCAAAAATGCATAAGCGTTTTTATGTAGTGGCAGTGTTGTAAAGTATGCGCTTTAAAACCAGTGATAGGAATATAAAGTTTAAAAGACAGTTTCTCTTTTAATGCTAAGCAAGCCTGTTTCTTTAAATGCATTAAATCACAGCATACTAGCGTGAAACAGCTTTGGAAATTGGACCCCCTGCGATGGTTTGTAATGAAATGTGTTGGGATTTTTATGCAAATTGGTTGTTTAATTAAAATCCCTCAATATCACTGAGGGGGAGTGGCCAAGAATGCATTATGTACTTCAAAGCACCAATATGGGTGGTTAAGTCGTCCCAACTGGCAGATTAAAGTTGCATAATCACTAAATCACAAATATCTTTCCAATAACATCCAGTGTCCCTGTAGATGCCTGACTGAAGAGAATTGTCAAGTTTATCACATTTGCTGTCTAGTTATGATAACTTGACTGAAATGTATTGCTTTGCATTCAGGTATCACAATCCCTGATGTAATTCCACGTTGTCACCGTTAAAACTGTCAGCAAGTCTATTTGCATTTATTAATGCTGTAAATAATGAAGCATCGCCTTGTTTTATGAGTTCAGGCGCTTTTATATCGCAGTCAAGAGAGTGGAAACAAATGTTCTGCCTGTGTAAGTCTGAAAGTGGCTTTACTGTAAATCACTGTGTAAATCAGTCAGCAGTGAAGGGAGCCCTTCAGTTATAATTGCAACACAGCTTCTCGCTGCTTGGTGCCAGTCTGAGGGCGTGTTAAGGGTGCCTGTGGCATTCTCTGCGCTGCAATCAAGAAAATATACGGTGACCTCTGTCACATCAGTAATGAGATCATATGCAGCGCTTCGCGTTTAAATTGTTGTTAGAGGATTAAATCGATTGTCACAGGCTTTAAACCAGATGAGCGTGAAAGCAGGAATCGATGGCATCGACAAATGTGCTGTATGTTACACGCCATAGAGGAAATAGGCAATACATTTAGTATTACTTTTATCTGGTTTGAATACAGACTGTAGGTAAAGGTACAGCTTACACAAAATAAAAAATAAGTATGTGATTTCAGAGCTAAATGAATACATGAGGAAAACATGATAAAGTCAACAGAGACTTCTTAAGATAATATATTTATGTGGCTTTACAAATATTTGTTTATGGTGCTTTGTCTTATTTTTAAAACTCTGTCCAGTGGAATTGTATGAATGAGATCCATACAATTTCCAACATATCATTCCAAGCTTTTCCAAAAAGGTCTGTTTTTTTTTTTTAAGGAAACTCACTGTTTTGGAACAACTCTAAGGTGAGTAAATGATTATGGAATTTCAAATTTTTTGTGAACTGTCCCTTTAAGTGCTGTTGATTAAAAACTCAGGTATAGATGTCAATGTTGCTGAAATGTTTTACATGAATCTGTGATGATGTCTCTGTATTCACCCCTCATCTTGTGGCTGCTGAGAGGAAATAATACAGCTTGAGTCGTGGTTTGTGGTACAGATTCCCTGGCAGGGGCTACTGAAGTGTGTCCTATTAAAACAAACCTGCGTAACATTCTCTGCATTCTTAATTATACCGATCACCTTTGACAGTGTAGTTGGTAACATAAATTATTGATCTCTGTCGTGCTGAAAGCCTTTATTAATTAAAATGGAGATGTACTAATTATGTTCTCTGCATGGGGGCATCATAATTGTCTCCAGTTTAATTTGGGTGGCACCCATCAATTTTGTCATAGTTCAGGGGTTGTGAGTGGAGGCAGACTGCAGGGCACAGATGTGGCAGTTAAACCGGGTGACACCCGGGTGACTGACAGGAGCAGGTGGGTGTTAATCAGATGTGATGTAAATCATCCTCAATAAAGTTTGGGCTTTTTTGAGATTTGTCTTAAACTGAAATTTTAAGAATTTAAATTATATGACAATTTAATTTTTGCTAAAACCAGACATGGTGTTGGTTATGTTTTTGACTGACAATAGCTATTTTACATTTTTATAAATGGCTAAAAGTGTGAAAAGAAATAACATTGACCGCTATGAAAGGTGAAACTGCTGCCTGGGTTTAGGTTAGCCTGTATTATACTTTGTATCTACGGGGAACATTCCAGATGTTTGAAGAATGTTACTGGAAAACCGCATGTATTAGATGTAGTGATCTGGACTTTCAGTATATTGCTCTATATCCAGGGGATACAGGGTTTTGATCACCGTCTCTTAGCCTGTTGCACAACATCATTGTAGTTTTTTCTGAGCATTGAGAAACTAATATTCATTTTATTTGGTCCTGCAGGGGCTTGAAATAAAGCTTGATTGGATTTTGTGTTGTGGCTTCCAAGACCAATTGCAGCCTGGTCTGATGTAGGGATGATATTAGAATGATGATGGATGAGTAGTGTGTTTTATTTTTAATATTTTATATTTCTAACCATTTTTATTTATATTTCTTTAATATTTTTGCTGTAAATACTTTTTGGGAAATAAAATGGAGAGGTGACGTTTTAAAGAGCGCTGTCTATATCATATTAAAGGTGCCTTATCAGAAAAGTTTTCAAATTTTGTTGTTTTTTTACACAGTAAAAACAATACGTCAGTATGAGTGAAAGATTTGGACCCCGAGATGCTTGTGTTGTCGCTTTACTCCTGATAATTACATTTTGTGCTTTGAGACCTGTTTGTAAAACGAACCCCTTGGAGCCTGTGTTCCCTTATTCCTTTTGTGGTTGTGACAACAGGTAAAAYCTCCCCTCGACCCTTCTTCAAGGGACATGCGGGCTGTGTTCTGTTTTTCTTCTCTACAAAGGCTTCACAGTGCTGACAGAACGCCTGTGGCTGGACCTGTGTGTTGGCATAAACAATGAGGCTGTCACACGGGGGGCGCCTCAGCAGGTCTGCAGCATCTGCAGGAGAGGTTGCGCTCCTCTCGCAGGCTCTGAACTTTCCTCCGTTTGGAAAGACGTAGACTGCGGGTGCCAAACCCGACAGCCGCTCCTCCTCTCTGCGTACTGGACTCGTGTGTGCGGTAAAGTCGCTGTGTAACTCGAGGAGCTGTGAAACTGAGGGGTTAGGGCTTTGGCACTACCCCACAACACGTGGTGTCGGGAAACGCTGGAATCTGCTAACATATAATGTTCTAACATATAATGTTTGCCTGGCAGCTGTGTGTATTAGTTCTGCCACTCGGATGAGGTGTTGGGTCTGTGACAACCGGTCGCAAAATAAAAAATATGCAAAATAAAACAACCACAGAGAGTTGTGATTTCGCAAAGCACGTAATAGGCAAACCACTCTGTGGTCATCTGAGATGGTTCGAGTAATTCTTGGTCTCAAAGTGTCTCCCAGAGGCTGACAAACAATGTTACTGAAACCGCATGAATCTGGCAGCTTATGTTTTTTGTCTCAGTCTTGTGAAAATTCACCTCACACACTGTAATACACACAGCATCTGTACAGCATAATTTGTTAACATTTGTTATGCATTTGTTAAACATTAACTGCTTGACCAATCAATTGTATTTCTGCCTGACCAGTTGACTAGTATCAATGAGCAGTTCATTCAGACTCTTATGGTTTTGCTAAAACAAGCCACCCTTTCCCCCAAATTTTAATGGGAAAAAGTAGCACACAAAGCCGGCATAATTTGTTTCTCTGGTGATAAAATGGGGCTCAGGCCCTCAGAGAATCCAGTTACTAACCTAACCCCCTCTTTTAGCAGTTTGCGGTGTCTCCCAGGTGGTGTTCAGCGCTACGTGACGGCCATAAATACAGCGGTGGCCCTCCTGCAGCCACTCAGCAACAATGAGATCATTAAACCCCGCCCACCATCTCTCTGTCACTTTCTCCCTCCCTCCCTCTGTTTTTCTCTTTTCTCCCAGGTGCTGAGTGGCCGAAACCCCTCTTCATCTTTGTCCCCCTCTTTTTCTCTCCCTCCTCATTTCTGTTTTTCTCTAACTCTCTCGTCCCCTTGCTCGCCCCTTTGTCTTTCCGCTCACATGTTTTTCTGCTCTGTGAGAGAGAGAGAGAGAGAGAGAGAGATTGCTGTACATCCATTGCTGTGCAGGGCATTGTGGTATGTTGCCTCTCGCTTTCACATTTACATAAGGAACAGTAGCTAGCATAACCAGAGCATCTGCTGTTTACCAGGCATACATGCACTGAATGGACACTCACCTCAAAAACCCCCCAAAAACAATGTTCAGGTCTAACTTGTTTATTGTTTGTAAAGCCACCTGTCTTCATTTATTTAGGTAACAGCAGATGTGCAAAAGTGTCAAACCACAATACTATCTGAAATCAATCCAGAAGGGATGATTATATACAAAACTTTTGATTTGTGCTAATGTGTGGAAAACTTTTTGCCACAGTGTTAATTATTAAAATATTATTCGTTGCCAAGGTGTTGCTAGGCAGTTTTTAAAGTGGTCAAAGTACATTTTAGCGTGTTGCTAAGTGGTTGCTAGGCTTTTGTTAGGGTGTTGTCTATGGATATGGCGCAGGTAGCTTATGAACCAAAAAGCAGCAGATCAAGCTGAACATCAGATGAAACTGCCTGATACCTCACAACATCAGACAGAACCATTATATCTCGGATGTAAGTTTTGTGTCAAATCCATCTGTGTATTGTTATTCTACAGGCTTTGTTTACATCTGTAGGGGAGGGGCTGAGATCTTGCACTATCTGTGTGTAATGCTAGCAAAAAACTAGTAAAAAGGTAAAATCATATTAAAAATCGTGCTGATGGAAACTTTCCCTTGAGGTTTTACCCACAGTCGTATACTCGCACTTAACCAGGCATCTGCCAATTTTATTATGCCCCTTAGCCTCCTTTGTGTGCTATCTAGTGAAGTATTACCTGAGTAGAAAGCACCATATCTTCCCTAATAAGAGTTCATAACATGCTGACATGACAGGGTCTTTGTCTTGCCCGGAGGCAGTTAGAACATGCTGTTCAATGAAAGACCACCAGCACCCCCCACCCCGAAAATACAGTTTTACCCATTGGTCCATTCTCATGAAGGTTGGCTTTTATGAGGCACTCCATGCACCCAACCCCCTCCACACACCGTGATTGGGTGTCTCAGTCGTGATGTGTCCTTTGGGAATGTTGGATATTAGCGTGGGGGGTGGAGAGGGTCACGCCATGGATGGTGGGCACAAGAATCGACGGGAGATTGTGTGTATTGCATATGCCTGGTGGTGCTTTTGACATTGAAGAGTGGACTTTTAAAGGCACATCGAAGTCAAAAATGCCATAAATGCCATAAATCAAAGTTTGTGGCATGTGTTAGATTGTTTGCTTTAGCTGTCTAATGTGGAAGGAACACCCTCACGAGACGAAGGGCTCGTGTGACGCTGACTCTCAATTATAATCACATCTTCACTGGTCAATTCCACTGTGATATTTCACCAAAAAGTTGTTTTCTGCTTTTCAGTCTCCCTGGATTTTCAATGTGATGCGTTCCGTTGATTTTTTTCGTCTGTAATAAAACAGATGTTCTGGGCAGTGTGTCTCACGTTTGCTGACAAAAACAGGAACTATTTTAGCTCCACTACAACAAAGTCAAGAGCTAAGGATGAACATTCATGTTTTTATCATTCACGTGCTGCCACAGATTTGTGGGAAATTTTTTTTGGCCCACAGATTTGTTACCGCTTGAATTGCCTAAATTGTACGTTTAGCGCTGAGAATGCTGGGGATTCACTAAAAATAAGTTGTGCTCACTGACAGCGTTGTTTATTTGTACGCACGGTTTGTGTTGTTTTAGCACCCGATTCATGAAACAAATTATTCAAATTAGTTAGCGAAACAAGCACTCCAAAAATCTGTGAATTCAATTCCCCATCTTGCAGGCCAGTTGTCAGTGTCGTATCATGACAGTCTGTTGTTTCTTCCACAGAGCTGCAGAGTCGCAGACTACCACAGTCAAATCTTAAACAGCGTGTTGAAGTGATATAAATGGTAATAATAATTCTAATTGCATGAAGCAAATAGAAAAAGCTGTGTGTGAACAGAGCGCAATCAATAATAAAATTATATAGAATAGAGATGCTGAAGTGACGTAAGGCCCAATGACGACTCACTTGACTCCTATGTTTTTGTCTCGTAGGTGTTTTTCTTGTACGCCCACTTTTTCTTGAGAAATCAAGTGGTTGGCTGGATAAATTGCTTACAGAAGAAACAAGTTTGTGTCTCCCATTGCTCATTAGGTCAGACAGAAACATCAGTTGTGTGTGAGTCTGTCAGAGCAGTTGCTAATGGCTACAGCCCGGCGCTGGTGTCATGAATGCAGCTCAGGTACCCCATTGCTGTAGAGTTGGTCTTTCGCTGCTGCTTTTGTGGGTCATATATTTGTGTGAACTATACGGTGGGGTGTATATTGAAAGTAGGACACCAGTGCTGTATCGTCAAGATACACTTTCACATTCATTTATTGTGACATAATTTGAGGTGTGAAGCGTATATATGATATGTGTATATCTGTATGTGTGTATATACTGTGCATTTACTGTGTGTGTACTGTATATGTGTGTATACTGTACATGCACTCCGTATGTGTGTACTGTACATGTACTGTATATATGTGTGTGTGTACTGCACTGTACATATACTGTATACATGTGTGTGTCTATTTACTGTACATGTATGTTTGTGTACTGATAGGACTGTGGTGGTACAGAAACAGTTAAGAAAAACAGAGGCCACATGCTTTCAGAAAAAACAATGAAATTCTCTTTTTCAACTGTAACCTTTTTCTTCTGCATTTTTCTTCTGCTGATCTGTTTAATAGCTGCCCGTATCAAGCACACTTGACATATTTACTACCTGGGAGCGCAAATGAGAAGAATTTTCCTCCTGTTCTTTCTTTCACGATTTTACATGCTGGATTTTTACAGTTCCAGCATGAGACAGTGTCAGATAAAGCTTTGCTTTATATCCCCCTCACATATACTGCTGCAAATGAGCCCTGTGTTAAGTCTGATGTGGCTGTAAATACCGAAGCTCTCACCCTGTCTGTGTTTCACGGGACTTTGAAAATCACTCTCTTTGTGACTCTGTTTACCCTCTGCACATTCAGGAGCTCTCAAACACTGCAGGGAACTGTAAAACTCAACACACAAAACCACACGGGCTGGGGGCAGGGATTGCTATAAATGGACGAGTGGCTAAAACGCTGGGCTGTATTTTGTCTCCTCACAGATTAGCAAGTAAACATGAGTATCCTACATTAGGGGAAATCATTGTTTGACTCTGGCTTTAGGTGTCTGGCTGCAGGCCAGATTTCACAAACACGCTGATTATTCGTACTGCAGTGTGTGTGTGTGTGTGTGTATGTGTGTGTGTGATGTAAGGGAGGCTGAATTTGACCCAGTGCCAGCCGCTGTGATTTGTGGACCACCTCAAGCATCCCCCTGGTGACCGACAGTAACCTCCTCGGGCCTCCGGGCCCAGTGCAGCCCACACACTCAATGTTTCCCATACGAGTCTTTGATCTGCAGGCATGAGGAAACACCTCTGAGCGAGGGGAATGAAATAAGCGTGCTTTTAAGAACAAAGAACATACGTGTGTTTATGCCCTCTGTGTCAACAGCCCACTCCATCTGTAATAATACGAACAATATGGGGTAAATGAATTAATCAAATTAGCAAGAGATATGTGTTTGCGTCCTAAGGTTAACAACTTTCTCTGTAGCTCGTTTTAAAAGTTAGCATTCAAGAGACAGGCAGAGAGAGAGAGAGACGGGCAGAGAGAGAGAGATAGACAGACAGAGATTTCCAGGTAATGGAGTTAATGGCTTTCTAAGGTTTTTAGGCTAAACATATATATTGATATATATCATACGTGATATATATTTTATATGTTTTGGACCGAGCCAGATGTGAAACAAAGTAAGTAACCAAATACTCAAGATTGGAGGTCCATATGTAATTTTTAACAATCTGTTTTAAACATTTTTTAGATAGGCACACCTGTGACCACACATTAAGTTATACGCACGTGTACTTCCTGTTAAAAGGAAGGAAAAACACACTGTGTTAACATTGCACAGGAAATTGACAGAAAACAACCCATGCAATATATGTTTCCATTGTTTTATCTTCTAACAGGATCTGCCCGCTGGAATAAATAAATGCAGAGGGGCTCGATCCATGACCGCGTCTGATTAACATCAGACAGTCAGAGACCTCTGTCACAGCGCTACATGTTTACAGCAGGTTAACCTTTGTAATATCCCTCATGCACATTCGTCCCGTATCTCATGCAGATTTTTGCGGCGCTGCAGCCGCGCTGTCCCGTATGATAAGAGGAGGCGGGAGACCTGAGATGTTGATTTATAGCCCGTTATTCAGGAGGAAATGAGAATCATACACCAGTGACTGTAATGAACGGTTGGCGGCCCAACCCGAGCCAACATCAAAGCCCCTGCGCTGTGCCTCCTGCTATCCCCACCCTGAACTGAGTGGGTGGAAAGGGGAGGGCTGTGGGGCGGAGCCACACGCTCGGGGTTTTAGGGAAATTCCCCATCCCTCCTGTAACTGTTGTGTTGTTTTAGAGAGATCTGTGTTTACTGATGCTGAAATGCATGTCTGAATGGAGTGCAGTTTGTTTGCAGTCATCTGGAATTAGTGCAGCTCTGGTTGCTGTGTTATTTGGTTGCGCTGCAACTGTTGTTATCAGGCTGTTTTTCTGTGCAGGAATTTAAAACTTTATTTTGATAGTTTGATCAGGCCAATAGTTCAGATTTGTAGGTCAGTTTTGTACTTGCAGCAGTAAATTCATAACAAACATTCATAAACTGAATGTTTTTGCTGGAAAGCAATGGTATTCAATTCAGATTATTACTGTTTCTTATTAGTGCAATTCTTATTAGTGTTTTAAGAGTTGCAAAACCTCACCTGTCTGCAGTATAAGCAACAACATTGTTTCCATCACAACCCTATTTGTTGACATATAGATGCCATATATATATATATATATATATATACATATAGGGTTATATATATATATATACATATAGGGTTATATATATGAACATATAGTGTTGGGTATATATGGGTATGTATATATATATAGGGTATATATGAACATATAGGGTTGTGTATAGTACAATGTTGTTGCTTATACTGCACGTAGGGTCCATCAGTGTCACCAACTGTTTAAAACTCTCACACTGGTCCTGGGTTCTGGGCCATTATTGCGCCCTGTTGTGTTTTGGCCACTAGTGGCAGACAGAAATGATCACTGTGTTAAATGAACCTTCCGTGATCAAATTGAAAATGGCATTGGCTTGGGAAAACGCCTGCAATCCAATCAGTTGTTATTATATCCCATGAACCACTGTTATGTTTGTAACTGGAAACATCTTTGCAGTTTGGTGCCAGTGTGGGTGCAGGGCCTCCTCAATGGACTCATTTTGGACAAAGGTCCAGATGTTCCAGAAAGGTACCGATGTCTGTTTGGTGGATAGCTTTTCTCTAGCCACCCACACGCTCATTTGTCTTGCAAGTTTGGACAGCTATAAAAAGTTGGCACATCTGCTCGCCGAATCGCAACAGATGTCGGCACGTCCTGGCTGGCCGCCAACTCACCCATTTACCTCCATGACCGAAAAGACCAATAGATGTTTCGTTTCCTGTAAATGACTCTTGGCTTGGGAAGGATTACAGGGCATGAATTGACCCTTAAATCTGGGTAATTTAACCCAGGTTTACTTTAACCAGAGGGGCATTAATTTATAGAACCTAGGAACCAAAGACGTCAGTTGGGTTCCCGTCAGTGAGATGGGAAATGGTAGTTAGTCAGAGCAAAATGAGAGACAGCACTGGCTTTATTTCAAAGCTGAGCATCAGATTGTTTGTTCTGTTTTTCTTCTTGAGGAAAGTAACTCCCTTTATGTGTTTTTCCAGCTCATGGCTGAATATATTCCAGAGAAATGATGAAAATGGAGCTTGTGATGTTTTGGTACAAAAGCTGTTGTTTTGAAATAACTGTGCTGTAATGCAGCAGTATTCAAAGAAAAGTTTCAGAAGGACCCATTCTTTAGCCTAGCAAAAATCTGAACAAAACAAAGGCCTCAAAATAACTTTTTATGTTGTGTATGGGACCCAAAATTAACACTCTTCAAGCACCAAATAGCAGTGAAACATGGTGACAACATTACACTTATGAGCCACTAAGCCACCAAAAAAATATGAGGGAATTATTACAGTGAGTTTGATGTTGGAGACAAAAGCCGTCTCTGAGAAACTGTGAGACTGACAGCTTATGCCGGTGTGGCAAAAAGTAATTAAAAATAAATGTGAATTATTTATTTCAAATGAATGTGTACAGTGCTTTTCACAGTGTGAATGACTCAAAATCAGCTTCACAGAAAATAACAAACTTCCAGTGAGTGTGTGGATAATAAAAACAATTGCTCTGACTGGCTGGTATTATTATTATCCATATTATAGTGAACATAGATTATTGGGAAAAAACAGTGGTAAATGATTCTAGCCATTTCCTTACACTGTGCTGTTGTCATAATAACATGTGATTCATAATTTATTAAGAAATGTTTATAATGATAATAATTTATTAGAAATGATTTGTGGTCTGTGTGTAACCGATCTTAGGTTTTGGTTGTGGGGCAGCCCCTGTGCGCTATATTTGAACAGCTTGGTGGAAATTAGACAATGATGGCTTGATGATGCATCTACACAACCGCTTAATCTTCTGTCAGATGCATGTTGCACAGCTGAACATATCGCCCGCCCTCTTGTTTAATTAGCAGTCATAAATTCAGGCCTGACTTCACTGCTGTGGACACTCTCTAATGACTAATGTGATTTGGGAGTTTTTTGTTCCAGAATGGCAGTATATCACATGTTAATAACATACGATTTAATGTTTTAATTGTGCAATATTTCATTATATAAAAAAGATATTAAAGCTCTTAATTAGCTGTTGTCCGGAAGCAACCAGCGTGGCATTATCTGGAGGCTCCTTCACACCCGGCGCTCGCTCCCAAGGTGACCAGGAAGTGACTGTAATAGGGAATCCTGGGAAATGTGGCATCGGAGGAGAACGGCTGCATAGCGTGATTTATCCGAAAGCCATCGTGACATCATTCTCATGACATAAATTAGACTCCCTAATGGAGGTCCAGGACATTTCTGTCAGACAGTGGTCTGTCTCCTCCACGCTTATGAGATTTCACACTGTGCCTTTGGCATGACAGCTCAGGTTTTCCTAAGAGAGAATGCGCTACTATCACGATGACAGCCAGAAAGATTTATTAGGCCATCCACACTTCAGTGCTTTCATTCTCCGTCCCTCAATCAAAGCAAAGGAAATGGCAGTTAGAGATTTTTACAGATGTCCTTGGCTATATGGAAACACTGACACCTCGGTTTTCCTTGTTTGAGTTTCTGTTGTTTACAAACACACAGCGGCTCTGAACTGACTCCTCCAATCCGGCACGGGAACAGATTGCATTGAGGTGGTATCATTCTTGTTATGGTAGTGAAACATGGTGCCACACTATGTCTGTGAGAGTTCTGCCCATCATACGAATACTGTGTGGTGCAGCTTTTAAGATGCCACAACAGGGAACCAAATGGCTGGCATAAAGCGACTTGCATGCTTTAAAAATCGTACTTTAAACAAGTATTTATGTCATGTTTTTTTAGGTAAAAATATCTAAATTCCTAAAAACAAGAAATTTACTTGATAACTGACGTTGTGTAATAAAATATTTAGACTTATAAAATAGCTTACTCAACTATCTTATGCAAGCAGTTATGCTAGTTAAGTCAGTTTATCACAGTTTGAGGATGTTTTGACTGGAAAACGTTGTTACATATTTTACTGGCTTGGGTGATGTAAGAGGCATTTGGCCTGCAGTGATGTTTTTGTTGTACCTCACAGGAAGTCAGAAGAGGAGGTGGACATGGACAAGGTGACGGCTGCCATGGTGCTGACCAGCCTCTCCACTAGTCCTCTGGTGCGGAGTCCTCCTGTAAAAGTCAGTGGTGAGTGACTTCAGTTCACAGCTCTTGTGATGTAATTTTGACACTGCAGCAGAAATGTCACACTGTGTGCACTAAGCCATTTCCTGTTTGCAGTGTCACATGTGCATCAAAAACTTGCAACAGTGGATCACTGTCATAAGAGCACAGTTGTTTTATTGCATTATTCGTATATTGTTGCTTTATGTTATTATTATCTTCTAAATAACTTTATGAGGCCATATTTTACACTTTAGTAACATAATATCCAATGCTAACAAAAAGTGTGTCAAATTAAATGCTTTTTGCTACTGTTTCTGATATTATTGGCTAAACGCTTTGCATAAGATACAATACAACCTCTCCTAGTTACTAAACAGTGGTTAATATGTAAATGTGGGCTATGCATATGCATATTCAAGGTTGTGATGTCACAATCCTGTTCTGCTGTGTTGTTCTGTTCTCTTTAAGACCCTAATGATCGGTTAAGTGTTGTTAAGGGCTTTTATGTAAAAGCATCATTTTGAATTTTATATAATCAGGACTAATTAAAATGCATTCGTGTCATGATGGCTCCAGATGCACAACAAGAGATTTCTCAAACTGTCTGTTTAGAGTCTGTTTACTACTCATTACACTTAGTAACATATGTTGAAGAGCTGTATATGTATCTAGATTATGATTGTTATGGCTCCTAACAAAACTGTAATCCACATACAGAAGGACTGAATGGTTCTTGGAAGGATGGAGGCTTCACCCCGTCCAGCTACAGCAGCAGTGGGTTCTGGAGCTGGAGCGCACCCAGTGACCAGTCCAACCCGTCCACACCGTCCCCTCCCCTGTCCGCCGACAGCTTCAAACCCTTCCGGATGCCCAGCCTCAATGGACCCCCGGAGGACAACATCGACGAGCACGACGGAAACAGTCTGCTGTTCGACGAACCAATCCCCCGCAAACGCAAGGTGGGCTGCCAACTTCATCCTTCACTTATGGAGATTTAATCTGACTAACTCTGTAAATCGGCACGATAGGAAGAATAGTGATGGTGAAAGATAACAGATTTGCAACAAGTAGGGAAAACGTCAGCCGCCCTGCTGCCCATGTTCCTGGCATGATCCTGGAATCATGGATCACGGTTTGTGATCCTGGAATTCCTAATGTAATTAGGACTGAGGTTCATGCTAGTGTTGAATATTTTTGCATGTTATGCAGTGTGTAGAGTTTATTGTGATTTATATGTTATATAATGTGATTCTCAACTTGGGTTGCAGGTCGGTTCTGATTGCAACTAAACATATAATTGTGCATATTAGTTATGATGATAACATAAATAGTTGCACTGTTTATACTAGTACTTTTTGGCAACAGAGACAATTCTGCTCTCCTTATCTGTTATAATTTGGCATCAAAGATTTTGTAACCAGTCAAACACCACAACATTGTGGCACAAACTCACCTGTTGCTTGGTAGCAGCTATCAAAATTTAAAATAACACTCTCTCCCTTGATACCATGAGCAAAACTATACAAGGAAAAACCTGATAGCATTAAAACATAGGTTTACTTGCTCACGCTTAATAATAAACACAGCGTGTTTTGTACAATTAATTATGGCTACCTGGAAATTATTTTTAAAAAATAGTGAGCAATTTTCTTATTGAGCCTATATTATGGCAAATAATTTTCATATTGTTGTCCTTATGCGATTCATGCAAACTGTAATGCATTTCAGAATTTGATCATTTTTGTTTACTTTTATATAATAAACAATGTTGGTTCTCTGTTTTTACTTGATTAAGTTCAATACAAAAGTCTTAATGCAAAAGCAGCTGGTCTAATATAATCATGGCAGAGGATTATTGAAGCACTGCTGTGGCACATTTTTCATTACTTTAATAACATACTTTTCTCTCTGATGTATGTTTTTGGTGGCGTCTTTACAATGCTGTGTACAAAGACAATTTACTTGTCCTTTCAAAGGCAAGCTAGCAGTGAACCAGGCTGCTCACGGCAGCAGACACTTTATCTTCCAATTCATCAGGCTAATGTCAGATGCCTCCCAGATTCTGTCAGTCTCCCCTCATTTGTAGGAATGAACAGACCTCCTTTATCTCCTTTATAGTCTCTGTGACTTCAGATTCAGGACAAGAGCAGTGTTGCTGTTTGTCATCACCTTGTTTCCTTCACCTATGTTATCACACTAATGTCCATTTATTTCTCTCTCTATATATACAGTATATTATACTATATATTATAAGATGTATATATTTCTATATATAAGACATGTTTATGTTAATGTTTAAGGTTAATCCTAACAGGATATGTATGTCACCTGTGAATACTATGGTGTTTTAAATGTACTGCATAATGCTGCTGTATGATACCATATTTATGTACCATAACATTTATCACTGTACTTTCTGTTAAAGAACAGATTAGATATAGTTTAGAAAACAGTCACGTCAGCCTCATTTACAGCTTTAATCCAACAGACTCAAAAAGCACGAGAGCCTTTTTCAGATGAACTCGGTGTGAAATCATTATCTGCCTTCTCCTGCATCTATCAGTCAAATCATAGAGTCTCTCCAAACTGAAGAGAAACGGCAGGTCTGTCTGCTGTGACCTTCAGCCGACTTCTGCGGAGTTGATTTCAACACAAGACATCCAGCCAGTTTGAGTTCTGTTATTAATTAGTAGCGGTTTCACTGGGAATTGAGACGCGGTTGTCATCCAGGGACACGGCGAGACGATTCAACAGAAATGATTTGCTTTGTTTGCCAAGCCAACTCAACCCAATGGCCGTACAGCGCAAATTAGATTACCGTCTTGTCAACGGTAAACACTGTAGCACGGGACGGCCATTGTAAAGCCGTAAGTCGTGAGATAAAAGCATTAAGGTTTTCTTCTTCGCTTATGTGCGACTCAAGTGTAGTTTTGACATGGCCTGTACCGCTCACGAATGACAATTTTGTAATTAGGGCAGACACACTGTGTGAGAAATAGCATGAGCTCTTAAACGCAGCGCGGTAGAGTCACACAATGACAACCAATTACCCGTCTCAGACCAGACGGAGGCTAAGGGGCTCGTTGAGTCTCTGTGTTCTCAATGCTTAATGGAAAAAAGCGAGCTTTTCGTCTCTCCTCGTGTCAGGTTCTGAATGCTGGGGAGGAGAGGTTCTGTTGCTGAATGTTCTCTGTGTTCTCTCATGTCTGACAGAACTCCATGAAGGTGATGTTCAAGTGTTTGTGGAAGAACTGTGGGAAGGTCTTGAGCACAGCTGCTGGGATCCAGAGACACATTCGAACCATCCACCTCGGGTAAGACGTGTTAACGCCTCACTATGGCCTCAGTGTGTTTAATTTGTGAAGCATACTTACTTTTAAAAGTGAAAAACATTTTGTTTTCAAAAACATTTGACCGGGAGTCAACAGTGCCAGCAATGAAGTTCTTATTAAGAAAGCTACTATTGAAAAACATTTGACACATTTTCTTTGGCAAAGTGCAAGTGCAACGTTTATGTCAGTATACACCCTCGAGTATTTTCATCTGTGAAGCACAAGAAAGGAAACAGATGGGTGTACAACCTGATTTGAGAACTTCAATGCCCTTACAAGACCTGCCTTCACTGTGAGAACATCTGCAGTACATAAACATATAAAATGTATTTATACACTATATACAAACAACAAATTATTCGGTTCACAAACAGAACATTTTATGTACTTTCAGGCACAAACACATAGGGTCTTTAATAGTCTTTATAGCGTCTGTGAGTGGAAAATAAGTCAGAGTGAACTCTGGATAGCCTATAGTGAGAGATAAGAGGCAGCAGGCTGCAACTGATATAATGTCAAAACACCAGACTAATTCCAGCAGGATTATCGCCACACTCTCACTGTTACTGCCGGAGAGAAATTAATGACGGACGAGATCTGTGATGGTGATGGAATGTTTGTGTAAGTTTTTGGTCTAATTAAACCACACAAGTGGCAGGACTGCTGGGAGATTTTTGTGAGTATCTTTCATGTAAATTTGTAAGCTCTGGTTCAGTGGAAGGGCGTGAGAAACTGACAGTAATATGGCATGCTTAACTATTAAAGCAATGAGGTATTGTATAGTATGTTACACACTAAACTATCCTGGCAGGGCAGGGGGCGTGGCCCTCTGGAAGTGTTCTCCCTGAGGGGAGGGGCCAAGTTTGAATGTTGTGTTTACAAACTGACTGAAAATGCTGCATAGCACATCTGTAAGTGAAACTGAATATGGTGCAAAACTTTCTCTCCAGGCGTAACTGTGACTCAGAGTGCAGCGATGGTGAGGAAGACTTTTATTACACTGAGATCAAGCTGAACACGGACTCTGTGGCCGACGGTTTGAGCAGCCTGTCTCCCGTGTCCCCGTCTGTCCTGTCCCCCCCACCGGCTCTGGACCACAGACCACCGGATGGCACAAACGGGACGAAGAGCGAGAACAGCACCACCACCCCTCTCAGTCGCTCTGCACCTAGCGCACTCTACCTAGTGCACACTGACCACGCCTACCAGGTACCGCCCGTCCTCAGCCAATCAAAATGAGTTCATAGACATTGAATTTAGTGAACCTAGATTACTGGTCACACTCCTGTCACCCCCACAGGCCACAGCCCCAGTCAGCATCCCCTCCACCAGCTCTGCTGGTTTCACTCCATCCAGCAGCAGTTTCAGTATCTCCTGGCAGTCCCCACCTGTCACATTCACTGGCACCTCTGTGAGTTCACACACACACACAACCCTGTGCTGCACTGACTGTGCCCATCATCCGCATACAAACACTGAACTTCAGTGTGCCCTGAATTTATCATCTCTCGTGTCGCTTGTACACCCAGAAGAACCCTGAATAGTTGTCTCTTATACTGTACTATACATTTTGGCCCCTCATTTGATTGACAGTTGTCAGGTAGCTCATGTTTATAGACATGCAAGCATCCCATTGCCCACATGAGTCGCTTAATGTCATGTTAATGTCATGCCAGCCACACACACACAGGTATGTTTCTCTCAGTGTGACAGGAACCATCAGCTAATACTCAAAGCTAACAGGCATGATTGTTGCACTTGCTTTCTCTTTAAATCTTGCTTTCTAAATATGTATGACAGGAAATGGATGAATTATGTTGTTTCCTGTGTTTAAATGATGTCGCCTTTCTCCTCTGCTACAGGCTTCACCCACTCACAACCGGACGCAGGGTTTTGGGGAACAGCGCTCTCAGACCATAGCAGTGCTGTCATCTCCCCCCAGAGCCACAGGCTCGCTCAGGTACAGTCTTAAATGCACACCTGCGCACCCACAATGCAACCTGTTAAAGTAAAACTAAATAAATAAACAGTAAAATAATAGATTTAAATGAGAAGGTGTGGAGTCCGCAAGGGAACGTACTTGAATGGTTTTTAAGTCTGGTTGCACATCATAAAATTTGTGGGTAGTGTGTAAAAAGTCCAATTAGCAGTAAGTCTTGCTGGTATAATGCCAGAAACAGTGAATAAAACAGTATTAAATTGCTTGAAATCAGCATGTTTCTGAGTCAAAAAAGATGCTGCTAAGGAACTAACAATGATTCTAATACTCTTCTTAAAGACACAGGACACCTTTGTTAGTTTTACTTATTTTAGTTTTATTACATATTGTTTGCATTAAGCTTGTTTCTCCATATCATGTAAATTAGTGAATGCTGTTTTTTGAATGATGTTTCAAATCATGTGTACTTAGAAGATAAAAGCTCTATTCATGTCAGTGCCTGGGGGGACCCAGTTGAGACCACATGACCAAGTTGTGTCTTGCAATTCAGTTGATAAAAATGAACTTCCCTCAGATATAATTTTCCAACAAAGATAATGCTCAGCAACCAATTGTCACATGCTTGAGTGTCATGTGCTTAAGAGCTGGTAGGGGGCAGTACAGAGCCTCACGTTGTTATATTAGTTATTTATGAGGAAGAATAGCGCTAGCTAGCTATGATGAAATGTGAATTTTTGAAGTATATAATTGACCCAAACGAGTCGTTTTGTGAAATGTAAGATGTACAATAATTGTGAAACTTGCATTTTTTGGTCTCCCTGTGCAGCAGGAAGTCCCGCGGTGAGGGGAAGAAGTGTCGTAAGGTGTACGGGATGGAGAACAGAGACATGTGGTGCACAGCCTGCCGTTGGAAGAAAGCCTGCCAGAGATTTGTTGACTGAAACAGCTGTGATGGCTGTGACGGGGTGGGCTCCCCTTGCATGAATAGCGTAATGAAAAACTTTCCTTCTCTTTGTTACTGATCGCGACCCCACCCTGCTTCACCTTAACCCCACATGGACTCGGGGGCCAAACCCGCCATGCATTCCCTCCCGAACCAACAGATCTCAGACTCTCTCGCTCTCTTTGAAGACTCTCAACTCTCCCTTTGAGGCGAGATGCTTTGCACTGCAAAAAAAGAAATGAACTTTTACGTGATTTATCTCTTTTGTTTGTTTGAAATACTGGTTATAAAACGATCTAGTCAGTTCCTGGAGGACCAACCATGGCAAGACTAGCCTCTGTCCAAGCTGTCTTTAAAGAGTAGAAAACTTTCTTCAAGACTTTGAGTCTTATGGAACAGAATGGGAATTGTTTTTTTTTCACAGGCACTCTTCAGTTTTTTTCCTGCCTGTTTCACTGAAGGTTAAAGGGTTGGACAGGCCGGTTTCTCCCTGTCTTCTGAAGAATGTACCACCACAGGGGTTTGTTTGGGATTAGTGAGGTTGACTGAGTGGGCATTCATCAATGCAAAAAAATAAAAGGTATTACAAGCAAAATGGATGGAAAAAGACTTTCAGCTGCCCCATTCAGTCGTGCTGTCACAAGCAATTACACACACAATGGAGGGATTTTATATCTCTGGTTTTATATCTGCATTTACCAATAGGACGTTTTTTTCAGGGATGTGAAAAGTAAAAGCAAAACCAGCAGTTAGATTTAACCGCGGAGAACTCAGTGTTTTTTGTCACAGGTATATCATCTTGCTACCAAAAAGGTTTTTTTCAACGTGCCAATTTTTTAACTGAACACAATGAAGTAAAAAGACGTTCACTGAAACCTATTGACTCACACTTGCGTCACAGGCAGCGGTGGGGCCGGCTTTAAAAAAAAAACTGCGCTCCTTCCCATTAGACTCCATTGGCAGAAAATAAACTGCATCCGTACGACAGCCATACGTGAACCCGCAGGTTCACACCACAGTCTGTTGTTGCCTAGAAACGGTTGACCAACATGCCTGAGTACAGAGTACAAAAACTGCAGCGTGGTATGTTTTTACCTCCTAGAGGTGATGAGCTCTTCCTCTCACCTTTTTCCCTCTGACCTCACTGGTTTAAGTCGGAAGTAATAAAAATAGCAAATGCCACGCCCACTCCACCACAGTTGACCAATCAGCATGAGCTCATGCTAATCAACAAGCTGGAAGCCCTTGATTGTGGTTCTGTTATTGTTTTGTAGATGGCACAGTGTTATGCAACACGGCTCCCCCCCGGTTACGAAAGGACGGCCGTCTTCGTTACAAGTTTCTTCACATGCTGCAGAGAACGTCCAGGATGGAATAACGATTGTCTGTTTGGTCCTGAATGATGTAACATTTGTTTTTTGTGAGGGATTATGGCAGCTCAGTTATCTGGCACTGTTTTAGTGGCTCTGATACAAGAGTTTGACACCATCTACAGCCAACACCATGCTGGTTAGGTCATCATATACAGTACGTACAAACACAGCAGTGCTTTTTGCGATAAGTTCATTGTCTGTTTCTGTTTTGTCACCCACATGATTTTACTTGCACGTCATATGTTTATAAAGGTATATAAAAAACTCAGTTTCTCCAAAGCTAAATGTTTGAAACAAGGTGACGCTTCCACAACTTGTATTTTTAAGAACTTTGTTTATATTGTTAGAGAAAGAGACAGAAAAGATTTTAAGATTCTATATTTCAGATCAACCATTATGCATTTATTTCTTAAAGATGAGGTGTTTGATTTTGGTGCCACCAGCCTTGCCAAATGATACAGCAAAAGACTATTTGCAAACAGGTTTTACAAAAACTCCCCCTAGATCAATTTAGAAATAAGTAAATTGCTTGCATTTACAACTGGAACAGGTGAAATTACTTATTATCAGAAAAGTACTTCGTACTTTAGCTTTAAATAGTGTATACAGAAACATTTTCCTTTTAAAATGATGTTAAACTGCCATTGGTTCTATATCCTATAGGTATTGCTTTAGCTAAAAATCCACACAGTACATGTTTATATGTCATCAGTAAGTATTGAAACAAGATATATTTGACTGTTTCTGCAAATTGATATATCATTTCCTTTTTGCTTGCATGTTCTGTTGACATAATTTAACAGGTGTAACAATGACTTTCTCTAACTACACCAGTCAGTCAGTCAGTAAAACCATCAAGAACTGGAATATAAAAATATGTTTATGATCTCATGCCAGAGATGAAATTTTAAAACAACAGCTGCATATTTTGGTCTTTTGGCCGGTGTTGGGAAAATCTTTCTAAGGTTGGTTCTTGTTCCTCCGTTTCCTACCTGGTGCTACCAACAGCAATGGTGTGAGAGATCTCACAGAGGTTTTAAGTAAGAGGGCAAGCTGATCTTTCCAATTGTTTACACTGAGTTTCTAAATTTGGGGACACTGTTGAAATCATGTTTCAATGACTGGAAGTTCCTTTAGAAGCAGGTATTGGGTGCTAGTTGGCAAATATACCAGATGGGTTGGAATATATTTATTAGTGCTGATAGTCTAAAAATATGCTTTTGGTTTAAAAAAGCTGTTTTTTGACTTAAATGTACATGTGACTTATACAGTACCAAACATTGGCTCCTTTTCTAATGATATCTGGCACACCTGTGTTACCATGGTGATTATGTCTTCAAGTATTCCCGGTGTTCATTAGGGGTCAAGTTTTCCTGTGCGCCCAGGTCATTTTTTTAAAACGGGACAATAAACAAACACGAGGCGCATATCCAGCTATGACATGAATATGTTGTTTTCGCCATGTTTTTTTGGTTATTTATATCCAGCCTTCTCTTACAGGTTTATCGATATATGATGTACCTACAATACTTGTATTAGCTACCTGGTAAACGGTATTTTAAAACCGTGTTTACCAACTGTGTTCACGATTACCAACTTTGGTCCATGTCTTGTTATGCAGTACCGAGTACACAGAGATCTGCAGCTTAACATGTCTGCTGTCTGTACTTTAAGTCTTCTCTGGTTCAGTGTGTAAACATACATAAACCAAGATACAATGATATTATACTATTATCCAACATATAATGTACCTGTTTTGACTGTTGGTCCATATTCTAAGCTACTTTGACAGAGGTGAGCTTGTGTACAGATTCTAAAAAAACAGAATAAATACGCTTCCTGTTTGACACATTTTTTACAGGGCTAGAGTTGTAATACAGTTTGTAATTCTTTATGCTAGCTTAGCCATTCTTAAAGACACAGTAATCTTACAGAGAAAAACTCATTGTCTTTTTCCCATGCATTCATGTGAAGAAATTGGAAAAGTGATACCCATATGTTTACTATTGGCACATGTTACGTTTGCATATCCCATTTCTAAATCCAAAGTGAGTTTTGGATTAGATTTGACCGTCCTTGAGTCCTTTCTGTAACTCCGAACCACTGCTCGGCAACAGCCAGATGGCAGATGGGCCACTCAGTAGTCTACTTACATAACTGTGTGTACTTGTGTTTGTGTGTTGAGGCACACATAGAGAGCAAGTGTGAGTGGATGCAGGAAAATAGCTAAGTCTGCACATTTTGCTGTAATTTTATATAAAACAGTTCAGTTCAGAACAAAATGGCTGCCGGGTCCCCGCAGCACAGGTTATGTCTATCCAGTTCAGACTGCTGAGGTAAAGGGGGCCTGAAATGTTTTTGTTGTTTTCCGTGGAGGGAGGGGATCTCTCAGGCCTCTTTCAGGAATGTATTTGTGTGAGAAATACTGGAGTCTGACTGTGCCTTGGTGAGGTCCGATGTTGTGCATAGAGATGCACAGAAAAGCAAAAGAATGTTCCTGGTGTCGGCTTGTCTGAGTTCATTTAGTCTGGGTTTACGCGTGTGGGGGTGGAGCCCTTTTTACATTCGGCAGATTTAAGGTTTAGTGTTTGCTTTTCTCTGAGTCTTTTGATAAATTTGAAGCTTGGGGAAAGAGGGTGGGCATCTATTTCCCAGTTGTGCTTTGTAAATGACTTTCAGCTACAGTTTTGTAGCTGTTTTTGTCTGTTGTTTTCATCTCCGGCTTTCAAAACGGTGGGAAGCATTTAATCAACATTTCAAATGAGTTTGTTGATTACGGCTGTGTTTTAAAGACCGGGGAAATTTTCTCTTGCAAGATGCTTAAACAGTGAGATCATTCATTATTATCAGAGACTAAAAGTTCAGCCTAACAGACCAGGTGGACCACAAACAGATATGCAACAGATTAAGAACAGTTAGGAATTACTTGCTTGGTCATGCCCAGATCCAATTTATAATAGCTTTCAAATGGGTTTCAGAGACAGGTATACTGGACAAAGCAGATAACATGCCATCTATGGTCCTAAACCTAATGGGCTTGTCTATACGTCTAAGACAGGAAATCTGCCTTAAAATACAATGTCTATAATACTTCTAGAAGATTCTAGAATGTTACAGAACAAATTCAGCATTCAGCACATCCTTCCCAGAATGCATTACGATGAGGTCATAGAACTGTATGCAAAGCTCAAAAAACGTAGATTATATTCTATTCAGTATAGAAAATTATAAAAGTAGTTCCATCTATTTAAAAATGAGGCATTGTCATTATTTACATGCTCTGTATTTCCATGCTTTAATGGAGAGTAGAGCTTAGCAACATGTCGATATTAGTTAACATGTCAAGCTGTATTAGAATCAATTGTGGGTCAAAGTATAAGCATTCAGAATTAGTCACTTGTGAGTTTACATTCTGGCTAGGACACTCTGCAAATGCAGAGAGTGACACAGCTTGCTGGGTTTTGTTATGAAGCTATTATAATTTTTACATGTAAACTATAGGCCCACAGGGGCTGCAGTGGTATTGGTGCATTAGGCTGGACTCTCTGAATGGATTATCTCATTGCTGACCTTGTCAATCAAGAACCATGTTAACCTCAATAACTCAAAGACTGTCGCACTGGATTTTTACACTTTTTCAAGTATTTGCTGATCTAAGTGTATTTTTTAATACTGCATGTGCATGCCGAAGAAAACAAACAAAAAAAACAGAATTTATGAATGTTGTTTGTGATGTTTTATCTGTATAAACAGACACAGGGCAGGCAGGCTGCTGTTACTATAGTAATGACTCACAAAAACCTCTAAAAATGGTTTCATTACCATTAGCCAACTTTAGCATCTTCAGATAATTTCACATTTTTAAGGACGCAGAGGGATTTTCTCTCATGTAAAATTGTTTAGTTTTTTTAAAGAAGCGGTTCACTAAGAAATGAAAATTGTGTCAGTTTCTCACACCCATGATGTTCTGAACTGCCCTGACTTTCTTCTGTGTGTCATGCCAGGTTTAATGTTTTTCCCACCAAAGCCAAATGCCATTGGTTCATTGTCTTCACCAATGAAGAAACATTTTAGCTAAATACGTTTGCTTTCAGACCTGGCTAGCACATTCTTCTTTTATTTTCATTTAATGGTGCATGACGGCCCATGGTCATTGTGTGGTTTTATAATTTTAGAATAGAAAGTTATATGGGTTTACAACAACAGGAGAGTGAGCAAATACTGACTGCAATTTCATGATTTGGGGTGAACGTTCCTTTAAGTGGAGCTTTTGATTCTGATTGGCCGAAACGCTGATAAACACTGTGCCATATTTTGCCGCCACACTTTAGGTCTGGGCTCAGTGCCAAATTTGTGTGGCTTTTTCTTAGAACTGTTCTATACTTAGCAAAGTGCACACATCCCCTGATTTTATAGCCCATTGCAAGGGGGGGCCGCCCTAAAAACAAACAGATGCTGATGATGAAAGGAACGGCTTCTGACCTCAGTAGCAGACATGAAAATAAATGCCTATTTGATGATACAAAAGCACTTAAAATGAGCTCAAAGCGAGGACCAGTTAATATAAAGGACCAATTAAAGCCGCTGTCTGTTCTTCTTCTGCAGTCAGACGAACTGTGCTTTTTTTTTTTTAAGTTTACACATTTCTGTCTCACTGTACCTTCTTTTGACATTCCTGGTTTAAGATGTGTCTTGTTTGATGTTCAGGGCATTTGATGTCCTCTGCACACGATGGAAGTCTACTGTGTAAAGAGAAAAAAGGAAAACTCAGGATGTCTTCATTTCTACATGCCGCTGCTAACTGGTGCAGCAGTTAAGCCATAAAGAAAATAAGGGTGTTTGGGTGACCCATGCCATTTACCAAAACGTCCCCAAATTCCACATGTATCATTTGATCATTAAGCAATGCTTAGATTATATTCAATAACTGTGTTGTTCGTTGTTGCACATTGACTACATGTATTTCAAAAGCTGTTTGTTGAAGAAAGTACTAGATGTCTTTATGCCAACGTGAAGGACAAATAAAATTCTAAGGAAGCTATAATGTTATTGCAGCTGCAACTTGCTATTAATAACTGTGTGATAATTTACAGGGAAAAATTGCTCTCACATTGAAAACAGAGGAGCTTCCCTAAAATTGGTCGTTTTTTGTTATATCACATTAGTTTATTATTGGGAGTAAAAGATTTTCTATTCTAAAGAGTCAAACTGGATTTAAACTGGAGTTTATATCCATTTAAACTAGGTTTGTAGTTTACAAATCAAGATGCCCAAAGATTCTCGTTCAGTAACATATGATCAAACCTTTACATGTGATAACATATGATCAAACCTTTACATGTGATAACATATGATCACACCTTAACATGTGATAACATATGATCAAACCTTAACATGTGATAACATATGATCAAACCTTAACATGTGATAACATATGATCAAACCTTTACATGTGATAACATATGATCAAACAGAGAGAAAGCGAATATTTGACACACTGTGTAAAGCCGAATTTGAATCGTATCTGAACTATTAAAACTTGAGAACGACACGCGTTGTTTTTTTAAGTCCTGTTTCTGATGCACCTGAACTGCATACAGATCCGTACCGAGGGTGATGAGGGAAACAGGGAGCCCATCTTCATCTCGGGTTTAATGCGGTCGTCGCATTACAATGCAATGAAGAAACACGTTTCTGAGGTTCAAAGCGTTTCCCTCATTGTAATTGCTGCTAAAAGCCGGTAACAAATAACTCTTAATGATATGAAAACAAATGGAGCCCTATTGTTAAACAGCGTCAAGCATTAGAAGAAATAAGGGCCTTTACTAGAAGCTATTCAAAGTTTGTCATTGTGACTGTCTGGTCTGTTCACTCGGATACTATTATGCAATTTTATGCTTTAGTGCACAGGTTCACATGGTAACACCTGACATATATAAATCATAATATGACTGAATAATTATTTTACACACTTTTACACACTAGTCTTGTCTGTGGATCACAGAGGAAACCGATGTTGTCAAAGATATTATCTGGACTTAAAATATCGCAATACACGAACTGGAAGCACTTGCTACATGTACAATGTCTTACGATGTTTTACGTAATGGCACCACTTTGTTCCGTTTCTTTTCTATTTCCAAAGTTTAAAAGACTTGGAAATAATAAAACACTTGGCGACTGTTATTAGTATTATTATTATTATTATCTCGCTGGCTGTAGTAGTTTTACTCTGAGCTATATGTACATAGAAACCGCCATTGTAATTGTGCTACAGTGACAATGTCGTGGTGCTCGTCAGTGCCGCTGTTGTTTATATCGGTGTGAGACCTTTCTAAGGTGCCTGTGTTACTATGAGCTCCTGGTTACTTGTCACAGAAAAAAATAAAAGATTTTTTCGGCAGCTGTTTACTATACGATGTGTGCTGGTGTGTTCATTCATCTAAATGTGACATACGCTTATTTCAGAAAATCGTTTGCAGACAGACTCGCTAAACCTGATCAGCAGCCTTGAGCCAAACTGTGTTGTGAAAAAACATCATGAAACATCATGAAAAAACACTGAGTGTTTGCAGATTTTATAGCAGACTTGTTTTAAACATGCCATAATGAAACTTTAACCTTGCGTTAAACTTTTTATTATTGAGAAGTCCAAAGAAATCTGGAGAGATGATGGTGCCATCTAGTGTTTTGTAGAGGTAGTGCAGTTCTGCGCAATAAAACTGCGCCATTGAATGAATGCGGCACAACACAGTGGAACTTGTTTATTAAACATCTGGCATACAAAGGAAGAAATATTTGTACTTTTATGCTTTAGTTAGCATTTCTAGTCTTCTAAGAATTCTAAAAGAACAATAGCATAACCAACAGCTACCAAAGGCAAAAACCCAGTAGAGACAATCAATGTAAAACAACACTGAAAAAAATGACAAAAAAAACACACAACATATGATCTATGACATCAGTGTGCTCAATCCTTAGACAGATACAATAAAACACTTTTGGTCCCACTAAAAATGTCAACCCTCGATTTAATACAAAACACCAATTAGTTGTAGGTGTAACTAGTTTCATAGTGGAAATTAATAAGTAAATCTAATGTGTTAAACATTCCATTATTATTCTGTAATAACCACATATAAAATAACATTCCTAAGTACAGAAATTTATAGCAGCAAGCTTAAACCTTCTGCAATATGCACCATATCTGAAATACTAGTTTTATCAAAACAAATGTTTAATCAAAAGCATGTTTAAGACTGTCAAACAATGTTAGAATTTGTACTTGTAAATATTATATCCTGGTACCTGAAGCAAATTAACACCTATGTGGTGATGAAGACATGGTGAGATTTATGTGCTGTACAGTGCTGTCCTGTTAGGTCAGAAGGCACTGAAATCTCAGTGAAATCTCAACTACTACATGAATAAAGAGAGTCATCAAGCGCATACCACTTAATTGTGCTCATTTTATGACACATGCTTTCATAATGTGAATAACATACATAAATGTATAGACAAAGTGAGCCATGATATAACATCATAGCACTGTTTTACTGTATTTGGTGTTATTGAATGCTGATAATACACACACTTAATACGCATCGTTGTTGAGACAGAACTCCTTATGTCCTGCATTTTTGGCATTTGTTTAAAAAAATGAAACACAAAAGAGAACAAACAACCGTTGTGTATAAACACATAAGCGCTTCTACATATAACCAGTAAGTGCTAGGAGAATTTTGCTTCATTTTGCCAATATTTTAAATAGTTGGCTGCAAAATAAACTACTTTATGCAAATAAAGAAAATGTCATTTTATTATACATTTTAATTTTTATAATGACTGATATATTATGATTTAAAGTGTAAAAACAAACCCCTTATAAGGACCCTTTAACGGATAGTCTGAGCCGCTGATGAAAGCTGTAAGAACAGCACTGACCTAAGGTCAGGGGTCAAAGGTCACTGGCACAGTGGACTGAGTGATGTATTGCTCTTACAGTGCATGAACACACACACACACACCTGCTCCAGTGTATCACTACCATGTCCTGTCTGATGGTGCCCCAGACTCCAGCAGACAAAAGCATATCTGCTGTTAGAAAGCTGTTCATACTATGATTACTAATTTGCAGATGTGTAATGGGGGGGGGGGTTGTTTTACGGGTTTGGAGGAGCGTCAGATGTAGATCTTTAATAAGGTTCATGGTTCTGGTGTGATCGTTCCCTCAGGCTGTTTCACCACTGGTTCTTCATCAGGTGTGGAGTTTGGAAGGTCTTCACTATCTCCTGTTGAAGGTGTGGGGCTCATCTTGGTCTGCAAAGTCATACATGTAACCAGTTAAATTTTTAATTTCCATTTGTATATTTGACAGACGCTTTTATCCAAAGCCATTTGTGAAGTGTAAGTTGAATGTATTTCAAGCATGTGTGTTCACAGGAGACTCAAATCTCTGCACCGCTAACTCAATGCTGTACCCATTGAGCTACAGGAACAACATCAAAGTCACTTGCATGCATACACAGGGCAATAATAACAATAATATCCACATTCCTTCACCTTTAAGGTTTCCACTTTCTCCTCGAATGACTTGAAGGTGGGCATGTTCCTGCAAGAGACGTTATAATGATGTGAAACTAAACTTTAAAATAAGGTACCAGTATTTCACACTTCACTGACTTATGATGCAGCCGATCATTGGTTAACTTTGACTTTGCTTCAAAACCCTGCCTCAGAAGGCAAATACACTCAGAAGAAAATTCTACAACTACAAGTACTAGGAAGCTCACTACAGTACAGTACACACTACAGTCTTGAAACAGAGCCATGGGACACAGCATTTCTGGACAAATCTAACAAGCTATCAAATTCCTGTTAATGGTATCTTGTTGATCTATCATGGTTTACAAACGGTTTGTCTGTATACTATTCCTTACCTCATCGCGGGCATGCTAGCAGAATGCTGTATGGACCGAATACTATCCGTCAGCAGTAGAGAGGAGCAGACAGGTGTTAGCCAAAGCTGTCAGTATCAGACGCATTACAAATGCAGAGTAAAGCCATGCACCTCACACACAACACTTCATGCTATGAGAACGCAACTGTGAGCTTTAATCTATCAGGGTTTAAGACTTCATTATCTGTATCATTGACACAGATTCACGCCACAGCCGTGACGCCTGCATTGGATAAACAGGGTGCGGGAGAGACTCAAGAGAATTTGCAGGGACTCAACAGGGTTTAAAATGTCTGTGTGGTTGTCAGGGGAACAACATGTTCAGAAGCTGAAAGATTGATTGGCTTGTGTCGCATGTAAACACACACACTACAAGACTAATGAGAAACGCTGAGGTGATGCTGGTTTTTAAAGTTACACCAAGCATTGCAGACAACAGAGGAAGGAGAGAACGAGAACAGAAGTGTTGGCTTATGATTGATGTGAAATCATTATATTGATTTGAATTAAAGTGTAAATCAGTGTAAATAAAAAAATCTAATCCTATTTCTCCTTACACTTGTTTTAGGATTTTAAACACTTAAAATGTATAAAGGAACAATTTCTAGGTTGCTAATCAAATAAACAAATGCTAAAAATCACTACGTTAACTCCTGTACAGAAGACCAAATTCACAAGATGTTTTCAGGAACAGTCATGCAGGAATCGTGCAGGAATGACATAGATGATTGGTTTTTGCCCTGACTTGTCCATGCCAGCTCAAGTGCATGCCCTCAATAACACCCCACATTTCAGCTTTTAATCAGATATGACCCACAACTTAAAAATGCACAACAAAAGATTTGTTAATAGCCTTGTATCATGCGCAAAAACACAAAAAAAGAATGCTAATAAAGAACATTACACCACTGAGCCATGTAGCATTCAAAACAAACATCTCCTGTCTTACGCTGCTTCAAACAGTCTTACCCAAAAGAATTGGAAAAGGACTGTAATCTGTAAATGGCAGAGGTTGCATTAGCAGAAACAGTTAATAATGTTGCTAGCGTTGCAACAGACTGTCGTAAGATGGTGTAACTGAGCGCATGTCAGTTCCTTAGACTTCACTGTAAGGTGTGGGTGTCTGTGGTTAATGGTTTTACCGTGACTCCATTTTAGTATCTTTGTGGGGGCAAAACTGAACCATATGCCGTTTTGTCCAGCAGTGTTATGGTAAAGACGCTTAAGTCGTAGAGGTCACACTGAATGTGTTCACACAGTGTTTAGGATTACCAATCATATTTACTAACAGGTGTGACACTTAAATCACCCTGTTCATACTACAAAAGATACTACAGAAGCAAATCCAGTGCTGTCTGTACAATCTGCATTATGCAATGCTTAAAAAATTTGTGTAAAATACATTTACACCTCAAGACTTTCTGTTCTTAAAGAATTTAATTCTTAATCTGAAATGTAATTAAGAGAAAATAGTAACTCATAACTGAAGTCGTGCACATATCTAAAACAAATTCTTGTCAACTTCCATTTTATGTCACAAATCAATCTACTTCCATTATAGAAAATAATTACAAAATGACTCTCTTTATAACTAAACTGTACATGTACAGAACTGCAATCAGGAATTCTAACAGAAGTGACACCTGTTTTTTACTGCTGTGTAAATGCAGTTAGCACAAAAGTAAAGTGGTTTGAGTAAAGTGGTTAAGATTAATAGGTGTTAGTGGGTACTCAGTCAGATTAGGTATGTACAAATAACAGTTAAGCAGTTAAAGGATAAGGAGTACAAGAAGTCTCAATCTTCTCACCTCACGTCCTCCAGCTTTCTGGTAATGGCTGAGCCCACGCTGGAGAATGCTGTTGTTGCCTTCTGACCCACCTGAGATAAGGTTTCTGAGGTCTTCTTATACCTGTTCGGCAGAGAAACCACTACCAACAAACTCAACACCTAAACCAGATTGTATTGTTCTAACAGCTGGAAGGGAGAGCGTGAGTTTTTTACAAGCTAACTTCTCTCAGCTTGTAGTAACTCTGTTAGGCTTTACAAGTCCAACAAAGTTAGACTTGTAAAGGCCCAGCAGAAATACACATGGAGACATGGATGATGCGGCTGGCAGAACCTGAGATGGGTGAGGGCACGTACGCGGTGGAGGTGGTGACTTCATGCCAGCTTTTGCTCAGGTTTTGTTTGAGCTCGTTGAGTGGATTGATGCCCAATTTCCGCTTGATCTCCGCCACCTGCTTCTCCTTGGCCGCCAACACTTGAGTTAGAGTCTGAATCTCATCTTCCACCTGTCGAGAAACCGGATGCAAGAATTCACCCACAGATAACATGGTTACAACATAGCTGCAAGTAGCAATTACATGGCCGAGCACCCCGATGGCACATCGCAAGGTTTAATAGATTTGATTCATTTTTCACCCCACATAATGGATTTAAGAAAACGTCATTTAAGTAAGTTTACACCACCAAAGCCATTTTATAACTGCGGTATTCAAAACATTTTTATAACGTTACACCCAATTAAATCTCCACTTTAGTTTATCTGTAAGGCATCAGCTATGCTACAGCTTTTCATGAAGAAATGAAGACTTTGCAGAATCAGGCCAGCATTTAGAAGCGAACCACACTTCCAGAACTGGGACAGACTGCTAGTAAAACATTGACAGTGAGTGATGGTATCTCTGACACATAGCTGTACTGGAGACACTGACCTTTGCGAGCTCACTGCGAAGTTCTGCTTGCTCTTCCTCAGTCAAGCCTGTGCTGGATGAAGAAGGTCCTACTGTTTTTACTGCATCTTCACCCACATCTGGGATGGAGTCTTGCCTCTGGGTCTCTACAGAGAAACACACATATCTTACCAGTTAGTTTAGACTCACCTGACTGAATTAGTTTCTTATGATTCCTAAAACCTTTTGATCTGAGGCTTGTGCTTCAATGCTTGTAAACTGTACCTAACATTAATAATTGTACTGTTTGAAGATGTTACTACTCTACTACTTAACAAATGAGGCAAATAACATGTTCTATGTTTGTTCCAATTGTGTCTTTCCCAGGAACCAAATGTTTGTGAGATGACGGACACCCACCCAAGGGTTGCCAGATATCCAGAAAATGTACTTTGAGGTGCTATTAACATGATACCCAGTGTAACAAGAACATAATGGATGACATCACTCATCAAAGAAAGGTCAAACGTTCAGTGCTGTCGACTGAACCGAAAGGAGCGGCTGATGATAAGCAACTCAATAGCCCTGTGATGCTTGCACTCGTCGCATGTTATCCCTGCATCATCTAATGTCCATTTCCCAATTAGATAAATCTCTGTTTGTGCATCCCATGAGCAAACATTATTGGTTTAACAGGACTAACCTGATAAGATCATTCTCTCCGTAAATTCTGGGCTCTGCGTCTTTAGCTTCAGTTACTTCAGCTTTTTCAATGTTTACAAGTTAATCCTTAACATCTAAATAAGTACATAGAAAACTCACATACCAATAACAAAACGTACACTCATGCCTTCAGTTTGGGCTGCTGGGGTTAAACAAGGCCCAATTGTGTTTCAGAATGAACCACAAAACGTTTACAATTGAACCACACAATGTCAAGGGTTTGCAGCTCACTAATAAACATCTTATTTTGTATTTCTGGATGAACTGGTAGTTCCGCTTCCCACTTTATATGACCACAAAGACAATGAGTAACTGGATCTTTTTTACTGAAGGTAGATGCAGAACAACACTACATTGTTGAATACTTCTGGTGTGTTTCGTATGTTTTGAAGCAGGGAGATTAAACCCACATCACAAGGGACCTTTGGTAGGTAGACGGAGCGGAGGACCCCTTGATGCCTGAAAATACAGTTATTTGTATCACAACAACTTCAAGAAAGCAGCGTTGCTCTACTTACATATAAATTAAAATACATTCATATCATCCATTTTAGATTCAATGACCATTTCAAAGTCATTCAATTGGACCAAGAATAGCTTATACTTATATTTTTACTCCAACCTCAAGTCACTTGAATACTGTACAATATAATACTGTATCTAATTGAACACATCTTATTATATTCCAAAACAGATATTCTTCGAACTGAATATGCAGTGACACATTAATGCAAATTTGGAAATTCATCCAACATTTACTCACCCTCATTACAAACCTTGGAACACAACAGAAATTTTTTGAGAAAAATCTCAAAAAAGTGCTTTTGTGATCATACAATGGAAGTCAATGGGTGCCACTGTTATAGGTTACCACCGAACTTTAAAATACATTCTTTTGTGTTCCTCCGGAGCAATACAGTCACACAGGTTTGGAATGAAATGGGGTTGACATTTCAATGACAGAAGAGTTAGCATTTTTGGGTGAAGTATCCCTTTAAGGCAGTGATATGTCATGCTTATGATGGGAAATGAATACTGACATCATCCAACAGTCAATTTAAAAGGAAACACATGGGTTCACATGACAGGACTCACATGACCATAACCAATGTCTGTACTTACTGAAAGAGGAACAGTGCAGGTACTTAAATAAATAGTCTGTACGCTTTATTTGAAAAGCCGATTACAATGACACTCCCTAAGTACACATTACAAATAGTGAGGCATTTTACAGTACAAACAGGTTTGAGGTGAGCAACATTCTTTATTTGAAGAAGGAAGAACTCATTAAGGAATTCTTTCTATTGGAGGTAGTTTAATGTGACATTTTATGTTATTTCTTAGCATTTTACTTCACATTTACTTTAAAAAAACCTCAATTTTAATAATATCAACAATTCAAATCTACACTATAATACTGATGATTAAAATAGAGGAAAACTAGATTGCCAAGCAATGTAATATAATCACTAAAAAGCAAAATAGGAAGCAAACATTTTAAGAATTTGTTTTGGAAAATACCTTAGCTATGTGATCATGAGAAAATGACTGATCAGTCACCCTGATTTCATCACTACCTGTAAAAATCCCCTATTTACAGGTTTGTGGTTCAGTGTCCACATCGTTCTTCTACATTTGAAATCTAGAATCTGTTTCTACAGGCATCGCTTTCTAGAGATCCAATAACAAGAATCAGAACAGCTGCTGTCTCACCAATCAATACTAAAGGGAATATTTTCAAAAATGTGTCATGTGAGTTCAAGCTAAATCGATGACCTCTCTGTCTGTATAATGAGATTGTGAGCAGTGTGCAAACACACTTGTCATTTTACTGCTCCTGCATTCATTGATTAACATCCTAATTGCATTTTAATACCAAACTATGGCTCTAGAATGAGTTAAAGATAGTTTTATATCTTTTATAAAGTTTTACTATAAGGTGCCATTAAGCCTGTGCAATACCTGTGGGCACATTCCAGTAAAGACAAGCCTTAGTTAATTAAACTAATGTTTGTAAAATGGTTCTGGTTCTTTGAGAGGCAGGTGTCATGTGAACAAAACTGTCCATGATCTTTTATCAGAGTTTGTTGTGCTAAGAAAATGTAACTTTTAGAACAAATTTACAGAATTAGGAACAAAGTGGATAAACAAAAAATAAAATGCATTTTACATGCAAAGACACAGCAGCCAAAAACATTTAATTCTAAAGGCTAAGCAAAGGATATAAAACAATGACAAAGGGGGCTTTAACATGAAAATGACTGGTTGATGACTTCAATAGTATGACTAGTTGATGACTGGTGGCACTTCCTGTAAGTCTTGCAGTTGCTTTGTGTCTGTGAATCTATCACTACTTTAACGTTAAATGCTCGGTGACGCCCCCACCTGACCAGCATCTGCTCCTGACACTTGCCCTCTTCAAAACATCAGTGCCTGACAGGTACAGCTCTCACATACACCCGCATGCCCTCAATAACACACCTCTCACACACTGTGCGTCTCTGTCGCTGTTTATTCTGTGATAAACTCCAGTCCACACCTAAACGCACAAACAGTCCCTCAGCAGCTGAGCAAACAGTGTTACCTCTGAATGACGGTACGGGTGAACCGGGAGGAGTGAAAGTCTCTGCGGGTGACAGGTACAGATAGCTGGTGTTTACTCCCTGTTCAAAGTTAAACGGAGACTTGTACTCTTCCACGGGTTCGTCCATGCTGTCTGCAACCAGGAAGCTCCCTGGACTTTAATTGGTGGCATGTGACCCAGGCTTTCCCTGCGCTGGTAGTTCGATCTTCTCCTCGCAGTTGCGAGAAGGAGCGCGTGTTGCGGATTCTGCAGCACTAGCAGGGTGGCTGCAGGCTCACGTGACAGCCGGCCTGAGGCAATGACAGCAGCGCTTTAATGAGTTACTTCTCCAGAATGTTCCATTTCCACCAGGGGCCGACACTCCCAGCTGTAATCTCAATGGTCCTCGTAGGATTGCAGTGCGTAGAGATACGAGTGCTGGATTTTTGCTGTAAACTCATTGTTAAAAAAAATAAGCAAATATAGCTTTCTGAGCTGGACTTGCTTATGCTTTGCCTCTGGTATGTCTGTCTTCTCGTCTATGGGAAATGATGATACGTTTTTCTTCAGGTCACATGACACAGGGACAGACCCACAGAAACAGGCTGTAATCTGCCGTGACCCAGATTACAGGACTAATCCATTACAAAAGGCCTTCATGCAACTTTAGCTACGCACCAGCTGTATAAACCATTATACACTGACTATAATAGAATCAGCCGAGTGCAAGACATTCAGAAGTGATACCTAAAGGCTAACACAGACATCACGAGCCACATGATGTTTCACAGTCTATCCCACTTTGGAATTCATTGCTATGCTATGCTAGGTCCTGTCAAAGATCTCAAGTTAATATATTTTTAATTGTATTATTTACAATTCATAACAGCAAAATATATGTACATTTTGGGATTACAAGTTTTTGCAACTGTACATTCAAAACTTGGATATATTATACTTTCATTTTCATTTATTTGTATATTCTAAGCTTGTTTTGAAAAATAATTTACCAACTCATAGACCTGCTCTGAATTGTGCTAAATCTCTCCCAAAAAAGATATGTGGAAAATATAAACACACATAAATGCTGCCTCATAGTATAAGATAATATTTTGAGGTGTAAGCACTATAATATGGTGTCTTTATTTGGCAAATACAGCCTATTTTCTAACAAAACTACATTCTCACTAACAATGATCAAATATGTGGTAAGAGTTTGAGTTTTGGAGACATTATCAATATTTATCAAACATTATCAAACATGAGAATCTGTTTTTCATTTAGAGGTCAGATGAATAACCTCAGATCTTGTCACCAGAGTCACCAGAGATCTTGACAGCCACCTGAGCAACAATCTGGCCAAACCTGCAGATGGTTTCTCAAAGGTTCATGCTAATGTGAGCAAACTGCCAATATTAAATACTTTTTCGTACGACAGAGTTTTGGGCTGAGACTAGTGAAAGTGAACCAATCACAGAATGATTTTTCTGAAGAGTGAAAACACTGTGCATAGCAAGCCTGGCACACCAAACCTGATATAGTAACACTGGCTCAACCAATGATAAGAGTCTGGGACGGGGTTATCTGACAAAAAAATGAGAAAACCATTAACACCACACTGCTTTTTCTGTGTTCAGATTTTATCTCTATGTCATGATAAGCCATTGGCACACCCTCTACTCAACTTTGACCCAGAGGCGGTGTAGTTACACAATGCTGTCACATACAATAGCCAAGCGGTGACAAACACACATGTATGATTGTGTGTGTGTGTGCGCATGTCAATTAACACCCTGACTACATTCATTTCACACAGTCTAGGATGACAGAACCTTGACGCCTCTGTTTAATTCTATACAGGTTTGGAAGTACCCAGATATTTCCTTTTGTCAAAAGGCTGGATAGCTTAGAGTTGACCTATGCATCGCTCAGTAATTTAGATTGCACGACAAAAGCACACAGATGTTTCAATAAAAACATCTGTATGGGTGTAATTTAGTTTTTTTATATTGGTTTCAAACTAAACTAATCTTAACTAATCTAAATTTTAATTAGCGCATCCGTTGGCATGTCCAGACCAGTCCTGTTTCATGAGCGCTACAGATGACTGGTGCATTGTGGGTAAGATTAACCTCATTGGACAAGCCCCCAGAGTAAATATCCATGTTAGGCTGTAGGACCTCACTAGTGCACATTTGAACAAACCACAGAAACAGAACAGCTGATTTTCTCAAAGAAGATGCCCAATTTCCCATTTAAAAAGAAATTCTTCAAAAAAGGAGAAATAATCAAAAAAGGAAATGAGCACACTTCTGTTCTGACAAAACTCGCACAAACTACGCACAAAGTAACTGTGTACTCATAAAGCATGTTGTTTCAAAACCAAGTGGATTTTTCTTCAATGAATCATTAAAATAAAATTCGTCTGTACAATGAAAGGGGGAAATGAAAGGGGTCTAAGAGGAGCGGAACCAGGAAACTCCAAAACTGACAAGAAGTCCACATGACTGTAATCAGTTTTACTTCCATATGATGTAATCACTGAGGTCACTGAAAATCTTAATGTCTGTAATCATGTTTCAAATCCTTTAACATTATTTTGAACAACATTCCTGTAGAAAATCCCTATCTCAACCCTGAGAGAAATTGCTGATGACATAACAACACTATGGAAGCACCTAACCATGGTTATGAGCCTAAACGTCACGTTAGCCTAAACTGTAAACTTAGCCCTCAAATCTGATTGGTTGAAAGGAATGTAGTCCCAGGAACATCATGAAGGCCTTTGTACACCTTCAGGGGAAAAAAGTCATACAAGTTTACAAAGACCTTAAATTAAGCAAGTTTTTGGTCAACTAAGCCTTCAGAAATCACAGATTGTAAAGAAACATGTTCGTTTTTACCTCCATCTTAGTTATGCTCCCATGACCCCACAAAGGGCAGCTGGTCTCATCACAATTCCAGTAATAGGACAGGCATGGCATCCCGTGACCTCATAAAGAGTCGTACTGCCATATAAATCAATGAGCAATGAACACACAAGCAGACAAGCACAGACCTTTCATTTTGTGCCGTCCACTTTAACATTAAGAGCCCATTCAATACTCTCCTCAGAAGTGGATCTCGTACGACTTCAATTAAAACAGCGGGCACAAGAATAAACACTACACTATAAAACAAAGATGCCATTTAAAGCATTTGATAAAGCACAGCATCTAATTAATTACTGGATTATTCCAAACGGAATAATGTCCCGTGATTGGTCCAAAATGAGAACCATGGGACATGAGTGCAACTCCAAAATTTACACAGGGAAATTGTGGCTGGGAAAATGAAGGCAATCTACTATAGCATGAAAACAATATAGGAGGGTATGAGGGCAATTTTATTTTATCAAAAGGGGTACAAAATAGACTAATCTATAATGGCTAACATGACTGACATGCCAAGCAAAAAAAAAACTCTTTAACACTCTTTAACATCTCTGACGTCCCAGAGTTCAATACATGGACTTTCCTAGTTTTAAATTAAATTGAAGTTATAAATTGTCTGTGTGATCACAAGGCAGAGGAAGAATCTCTGTTCAGCTTGAATCCATCTACCTTGGCAGTTGCAATGTTAGGTCACACCTTTCTTAAGCCAAACCTCTCAACTCTATGAAAATATAAAAAAATAAACCATATCCTTTAAACTTTTTATTTTTGCTAAAACTGTGTGTGACGTTTTGTGAGGCAGAACAAATTTAATAAAAAACATAGCTGAACCATTCTTTGGAAAGAAAGCCCTCTAATACTACAGTATCCACTGCTGAGTGAAATATGATCAAAAGGACTTTGTTTTCTCACCAAAGCTCACACTGTTCTCATTTCTTCGCATTTCAAGATCTGTAAAGCATTCACATTGACACTGCATAGTTCTGAAAGACACAGACCTAAAATATTAAACAATTATTAAGTTGTCAATTAGTTCATATTATAAATACAAATTTTACATTGACATCATGTAGCCCAACACAATACGTTTGGATAGTGCTGCAAGTCTGCTAGAGTTTGATGGGCTGTTCACACTGGCAGCAATTTGCAATGCTAGTCAAATATATTAAGGAATTTTCTCATATTAAGTATTAAACAATTTAATGCTTGAAATTTAAAAAAAGAAATTGGTGCAAATGCCCAATTTTTAGCTGTGGGGTAATTTTAGACCCTGTTGTCTTACTAATTATATATAACAAAATACAGGCTGCAAAAATAAAACGCAAACTGTTTGAAGACCCTCACAGCAATCAGCCCAAAGTATTACAATGACAGTTGAATGTTTTAGCTCATTCATTGTAACACACACAGACCTGTATTTGTACTTGTACACGCCACTACTGCCACAACACAAAGGAATTACAAAAATGTAGCCATAAAGCTCAGACAGAAACAATAATATTGGAGCAATAACTGGAATATCTTCTTTATTTCCTTATGCTACTACAAAAGAAAAAGATCACAAAGCTGCCATGCTTTGATGCTTTGGGAAAGCAGTTTAAACACTGCAGTGCACCAACAAACAGTGGAAATTTCCACCGCTGAGATCAAGTAAATTCTCTGACACCTTTAAGCAATAGTAAAAACATAAGTGGCTTATAAAATTTGAAACTTAAATGGCTGAATAGTCTTTTTAACTAATTCAGACTATAGCTATATCTGACCAAATTCAACAATACCAGCTGTAGAGAWTTTGATTACTTTCCTCATTCCACATAGTAATGCAATTTTTTTCTTGCTAGTTTTTATTTCCTATGTTGCCATGACAGCAAGAGGAGAACAATGCTTAGATCAAACTAATCACAGCAACTGATGCCTATAAATAAAGCCTGTTTTAGCTTGATTATTAAATACTTAAACTGATTTTTACCCAAGATAAGACTACGTCCTCTGTGTTCAGTCTCTGGGGAAACGCTCTCCCATCATTGACTTACTCTATAAGTCATTAATGCAATACCACAAAATTTGTGCCCTTATAGAGAGATACTTTGATCTGTAAGATACTTCCTATAAGCGGATCTTCAAGATACTTTCTATATGCAGATATATAAGATACTATCTATAAGTGGATCTATACGATACCTTCTATTAGTGGACCTATAAGATAATTTCTATTGGCGGATCTATAAGATACTTTCAAATGTGTGCATCAGCTGTCAATACAGGGTTCCCCCCCTGGATCCCCCTGGAAAAGGGAGCATAACCTGCCATTACCCCTAAACAAAAATAAACAAACAAAAGGTGTCTCTCTCTTTGGCTTTGTCCTACAAAGCCATGGGCAGCAGCTGCAGTGAGACACAGGCATGCAGGAGAGAGGAGTGAGCAGATGGTGGCCCTGCATGAGAGAGAGGAGGGTAAGAAACAGAAGAGTCAGACAGGAAGCCTCTGGCTCCTGGGGATGCTGCTTGTCAGTTAACTGAAGCCCAGGAGGGATGACAAAGAACAGGCAGATCTGATCCAGGGAGCAGGGTGGAGACGAGGATGCCAGGATAGACACAGAGCAATCAGAAGATCAGAGAGGACTCTGTGTGACTCTCAGTGATGTCAAGATGTTTCTTCAAGTGGAAAGTATATGTCTGCCAAAAGACAGGACCTGCTGGCCATTTAGTATATAGCAAAACAGAAAGACATAGCTATAAAAAATAAAATTATAAAAAAACTATAAAAATATTTTTGTATTTTTATTATAAATAAACATGTCACATGCATTGGCCAATTATTATTAGATTCTTAGATCAAATTAGTAGCAGATTTTGATCAAATATTCCAATAAAAACCTTTATACTTAACAATATGTAACAGTATTAGCCTCCTTGCTCTCTGTTATCGACATCAGCATTTAACAATAAAAAGCCATATCAGTTGACCACCTGTCTCCCATATAACACAGAAACCCTATTGCCCACAATTGCAGCATGTCACATTGTCAAGCGGAGCACACTGCTTTTAAACAAAGGTACCGTGAGAACAGCAAGTGTCTAAATCAATGGAATATAGGTTAAAGTGTTGCCTCCCAAAAGATAACATCAATACAGGCATCTCTACACAATTTGACGTCCATTAGAACTGGCACTAGGACATTATAACTGACCATATAAGCAATTTCACAGTGGTCAAACACAGTCACACATCACAGTAGTAACAGACCACACAGTCACCTGACTGTTTATATGAATGGTATATGTTTGTGATGAATCTGACCAGCATCACAACAGCATTAAGCTCCTTATATAGGAGAGAGAGAACTGTGATATCACAGTCTTTGTCTTGATATGACATTTGAACTGACATTTGACAGTGACACAAATTGCGAACAATATAAACGTGTAAAAAGGTTATTATCAAGTGACTGACGTTTCAGTGAAATGACAGACACACGTTTACAGCAGGTGTCTGAAGTTAACATATGGTTCAGCTCAGATTGTCGGTGCTGCAAAAAAGCCCCACGTGTTAAACAGCTACAAACATCCTCATTTATTACAAACACAAACATGTCTTGCAGGATGGAAAATGATGTCCGCGTTGATAAGTTGTATTAGTAAATAAAAATTAATTCCTTGTCAGATAACAAAACACTTTATATTTGCAAACCTATTTGAAAGCGATTGCAAACTTAGTCAATATTATCTCTGACCAAATGTCACATTACAGGTTATCACACAAGAGAAATGATACGAGCACCTTCCTAATTCCAGCTGCAGCTGTGCTAACAGACAAGCTAGCTAACTTCTGAAAGTTAAGTTGCATTTCTAATCATTTCGTATCCTTTGGTGCTCTAAGGACGTTTCATCTACCTTTATCTGCTTCCTCCATCCTGTCTTTGCAGATTCTTGGTGTTGTGACTTATTCTGATTCCCGCGGTCTTGCTTTCTCACTTCAAATCTTGCAAATTTGAGCTCAAAGGTTTCGTTGCCACCGGGCTGCCGCGAGAGGTGGGGTGGGGTCGTCTGTGACGTCACGACGCACTGCACGTACAGATGTAAACAGAGAGAAGCGCACGAGGTCCCACCTGGCGCGCCCGCTGAAATAAGTTGAGATGCTGTCGATTCTGCAGAACCAGACGCACAGAAATGATGCAGCGATAAAATACGTGCGATTTAATGTAATCAAATTAAAAGCATCATTTGCTGCAGAAATGTTGACTATTGTTTTATGCGTTTTATTGAATAAGTCATTTTAAGACAATTTTAGGATATGTTTTCTTTTAAGATCATTTAAACCTCGTCTATTCTTGTTGTATCTAATAAGGAAGCTAATCTAAATGAATTACTTTATTCAATTTAAAAAAAACAATACGACACATACAACCTGACCGCATTACCTTAACAGGGTGGATTCTAAGTACCTATAATGAAACAAGACACATCCAGACGCTTATTACAGCCTTATGAATCAAAGGTACTGTACTATGGGAAATTACGCCACCCACTGGGTGACAGAAGTTGATGTTTATACCGTGATAACAAACATTGAAACTTTCTTGAACGTTTGTTACGCATTATTACTTTTATATGGAAAAGATTAAACACAACTCTAGAGATCCAACACAATCATAATGATGTACTTTGTAATCGTAGGTCATTACGATCATCAATATATCAATATATATATATATACACAAATCGATATAAATTATTTTTAAGATTTAACTTAAACCCTTAAATTTGGGTATTTTATCATTATTCGAAGTAGGAAATATAGTTTTACGAAGCCCCTACACCTTTCTCAATATTTCAGTATTGTTACAAAAAGATGTGTTATATTTATTGTATATGGTTGATAGAAAAACTATTTTGAACAGTCTGCGTATCTGTCACCACCTGTAAAATACACTTTGCAGACGCTTGTCTTTGCCTTTATACCTCCAGCCCACCTGCCCACGACTCACGGCGGCAAACATGGAGCGAAGTCTGTAATGTCAGCCCCTTTAACACGCACAGGGGAGGGCATGAAAGAGATACAAGGACTCATTGGTTCTAGTCATGTAGTTTGTATAGATAAAAAAACATGCGGAAAATGGGTGCAGTCATCGACACAAAAGACCCCCGGCTGCTCGGCGTCACCCCCATCTTGCTTTAACACGAGCACCCCCCTCCCACAGCCCCCCTCACCCTGACCGAGTTGCATTGTGGGGGAAGTCGCTGCCATTCGACCTCTGCAGGGCCTGCGCGGACGGAACCCTGAAATTCATTATGCCTTTAAAACCCCTATTTATTTCCGCATAACCTACATACTCTTACCAGGAGGCCACAGCGGAAAAAACAGGTCATTTCATGCGGAATTCTTCATTTAAAAGAGCGGAGGACTTTTGCGTAATCGGATTTACCCGATTAGGATTTTTATCGTTGAGAAAAGTATAGATTGTATTTAATTTTAAGAAGATGTCCGTAGAGCGAAACCGCAGGTCGCTGGCTTTCCGAGGAGGTGGATTGGCCGTAACCGGTGCGAGTGCAGTAGGAAGAGGCAGCCACGGGAATAGTTGGGAGGCCCCAGCCTGTCAAGACCGACATTTGAACGGCAACAGACCGGATCAAGAAGAAGATAAGGATCTGGGGGCGAAAGCACCTTCGCTGGGGAAACTAGAGGGTGGGGGGTCCGTGAGCGACAGCACGGAGCCGGAGGCAGAGGAGGACGACGACCCGGAAGGGGGCAGTTGGACCGCGGAGAAGGATCAACATAAAAGCGCTTTAAACAACGTAATGGTTAAAAAAGAGAGCTCCAAGGGTGGTTGTCGGTGGACGACTGGCAACGGCGTGAACCGGGAGGAAGGTAGCGCTGAAGCCGAGGACGACAGGAGCGGAGAGGCGGAGGAAGCGGGTGCTAGAAAGCCCTTGGTGGAGATGAGACCTCAAACGCTGCTACAAAAACACTCGCTCTTCCAAGCCTCTTGGCTGCATGAGTTTCCCTGGCTCAAGTTTTGCCAGGAGACAGGACTGATGTCTTGTTCCTGGTGCCATAACATCGCCACCAACAACAGCGACGAGTTGGTGAAAGGCAGCCGGAATTATAAACGGGCCTTGCTGCTGAGACATCACCTGTCTTCGGAGCACGGCAGGAATGACCCGACCAAACAGGTACGTTTATACTGAGATTATTGGGACTGGAACATTTGGATCGGCAACAGAACCGACCTGGAGTATGTTATTTTGTGTTAAATTAACGATTGGTTACGTTTGTCTTTCTCTTTTTCTCGACAAGCAGTGGTATTTTAAAGCTGTTTAGCGAGCTAACAGGTCTGCTAGCTGTAGACACCTAAGTCGGTAATAGCAGGTTAGCATATGTGAGCTAAGCAGTTTAACTAGTTTTTAACTAAGATACTTGGTATTTTGGTGTTTCTAAAGAACAGAGAAGCTGTGTAACATTTTAGTGTCGTTTTCGATTTATAGAAACACAAAAGGGACGTGACATATCGAAACAATCTTACTGGATGGACAAGCTGTCATGTTTGAATTATTATTAGTAAGCCTCTCTCTCTCTCTCTCTCTCTCTCTCT
>JBAJNP010000157.1:0-78474 GCA_036877545.1 Yasuhikotakia modesta | reverse complement strand
CTCTATATATATATATATATATATATATGATATATATGATGCTGGATTTATTGTCAGACACAATGCTTTTGCTATATTTAATGAGAATAATATGTCGCAATGTTGTACAGCTGCCGTAATTGTATCATACTGTAGCCCGTCGTGTTAGTATTACACTGCAATTATCAACCCTGGTTGTCATAGTAACTAACTAGATCGTCACAGAGGTCGCATAATGGCAAGGGCTTGACCCCACTACCTTTGGGGAACCGCACCCCTCCCCAACCCCCTCCTATTGCTGCATGCTGTAAAAAGTGACCTATGGCACATCTCACCCTCCCCTTTCGAGCACCTAATTTAGAGGCATTGTGTTGGGTGACTCCCCGAGATCCATAGATAGTGTGTCACTTTGCTACACTGAGCTGGAGTAAATTATGTTGTCTGTAATGACAGCCATGCAATGTGGAGCCTACAGCAGTGCACAGAATGAAAGTAGGTTTGAATAATTATCTCTTTAGCCACTGTGTGAGAATCTTTTGAGTTGCAATTACTTAGATATTTTGTAATTCTTGTGCAGCACAATAGTAAATTTTTAACTGTTGTTTTATATAAGTCACTAGATATCTTGCATGTTAAACGATGACTAAAGAAGCTTTGTCACCTATCTTAATCCTTGTAACATAAATGTGTGTTGCTGTCAGTTGAAAAATGTTATACTTCTTATTCCCTGAAGTCACAAAATCACTGATGTAGTAAAAATCTATGACCCGTATTACAGGTTTGGCAGTAAAATCCCATAAGATTGTATGGTGTGGTAGTGTACAGTCACTCTAATCTGACATAAATGTTCTGTTAAATCCTTTATATTCTGAGTAAACAGGCAGAAATGGAGGTAATAATAACAGGGTTAAGACATTACAGCAGATCTGAACTCTGTTACACTTTGCTGTTCATTTTCTTTCAAGAGACATCTGTTAGTAAACCTTTAACATTTGTTTTTAATAACTATCTAGTATGTACAGTAAAATTTTATATGCAAATTTATGACCACTACACTGAGTTGATTGGCTCTTCAAGATAAACATAGGAATTTGTTTGTGTTATTTTTTTATTGGTGTCTCAGGAGAACAGACATGGAGGTCACATGATATAATAGTGACCTCCATGTCAAACAGTCACATGATATAATAGTAGAAGAATAGTGTCTGTCAACTTAAGAAAAGCTAATTGGCCGAAATGCAGGCATGTGTTTTGTCGGGTTAAAGAAAGACTGTTTTGATTGGCCGCATCCTCCAATAGCCAGTTTCATAATTGTGATCTATTATGTTCTTGTGGGCTGCAATGTCTGTCATAATGGGCTAAATTTCTTTACTGGTCCCTTTTAAACCCACTCTCTCAGTGGCTGTAATTCAGTTAACTGTGGAGAAGGGTATCTGGGTTGTCTCACTCTCAAGCCTGGACTTCGACCTCCAAGTATTTACCCCCTTGTCATAAAGACAGGGGTCTCCGCCCCTGCACTGTCTGCCACTTGTGAAATATGTGTGTATTGAGGGGTGTTGTGTTGTTTATGCTGGTGGTTGGGGAAGGGGGCAGAAAATTCCATGGAATTTTGTATCAATGAGCTTTTCTCTTTGTTGGGAAGCCCAGATGCTGGTATTCCCCACCCACACCTTGGGTCAAACACATTGCTGTATTGTTCCTGCATCTGGATGAGGGGTCCAGACTCTGGCCTCAGGGGCTGGGATGGCTCAGGAAGACTATGTACAAGGAAAACAAAACCACCAACACTGTTTTCTGAGGTGCAACGTCCCCCCTCACGTGCTACTTGCGTAGTGTACTTTTACCGCAGCCGTTATAGGTGATGCAGGCAGGTCTCTGTTGTGCTGGAGGGAATGTGTTTAAATTTTGGGGAGCCATTGTTGTTTTTTTTTTTAATGGAACATGTTGGAAGTATACAATGGGCTAATGGGTGTTGGCAGATGATGGCCTGAGGAGTTTTAGAGACAGTGTCAGTTTAACTGCAGTACGAGGGCCTGTGGTATTGGTAGTGGTTGTATAGTGTTCCTGTTTCACATCAAAATGAAAGTCTGGGGTGGGAAACCATAAAGAGAAACCACAGCAAGTTTCACATGCAGCACATTTTATCAGAAAAGATCATCTTTCCCTTTGATGTCTGTCATACTGAATAATGCAGTTTTGTTTCTTTCCGATGGTGGTTAAGTAAACCTGTGAGCGTTTCTTAAAATAAATCTCATCTCAAACGAATGGCTCGTCGTTTTTTGTGCCATCAGTTCAGTTGCCAAAAATTTTTAGAAGTGGTTATTTAAATTTAATAATATATTATTTTATAAACAGATTTGATATTTTAGACTGTGTTTACATTAACCCAAGACATTTTTTATCGTTTCTAGCAACAGGTCAGTGTTGAGTAACAAAATGCCTAAAATGATCTCATCTACTCTAAAAGACAGCAGTTTGGCATGTACAGTAATTGTAAAAGTAATGCATTTTCCTTTTTGCTTTACGGTTGTTTTAAGTTTGCAGATTGAGAAAAGCACCAGTCAAAACTCTAAACCACAATAATAAAAATTTTTTAGAAAAAGCTGTCTGCACAGACTCATTTTGACACGATATGAGGGGAATCTTCTGAAAGCATCTGTGCTCTAGTTGTACATTTACACGTGGCACATCTGGAGAAAGTATGAGCAGAGTCTGAGTATATATGAGAAAGAGAAAGGTTTACTTAAGACTAGTATGTCCGGACACTCCACTGGCTGCCACCTCATCTGTTCTCTCAAATAGCGTGTCTTGGCACACAGTCAGTCTTTTTCCGGATAGACGGAGGGGAACAATAGTGGAGACGTTGTGACATTACAATCAGACATTTATTTTCGTCTGTCACCCTCTTCTGTCACCCTCTCTGTTCCTCATTCACATTTTTTAAACCTGTTTTTCACCTCTGTTTTTCACCTTTTTCACCTTTTCACCAGTTGTGCCATTTGTTGTGCCATCTATTTTTTTTAAATAGAGTATTCAACCAAAATTAAAACATTATTTCATTATTTACTCATTCTTATGTTTTTCCAAAGTTTGCTTTGTGATTTTCATATCTAGATGCAGCAACGATGTTTATTAAGCGTTCTTTATGATGACGGTTTTGTGGTGAGCAGTCAGTCTAATACCATCTCTGTCTTTGTGTTGCAGACATCACTTAAGTGTATGTGTGCTAAAGAGTTGTGCTTTCTTTAGTGTTCAGTACTTAGCAGTACTGAACAACAAGCCTGAAGGAAAGAGTTGGCATTGTATGGAGAAATGGGGTCTCTCTCTCTTTCTCTCTCTCGCTTGCTCACTCTAGCTCTCTGACTACTGGTTGGACTTGCTGGATCAGGCTACAGTAATAACCCCATCTACCAGGACAAGCCCATCAGCGTGCAAGAGGGGGGCTGGGAAGGCCCTCGCACTGAGAAATAGATTTAATCTGAATTACTCTAGCAAAAAACACAGCTGTGTGGTAGGAGGAGAAAATGCAGGGTCTGAGCGGTATAAAATCTGCATGGATTAGGGCATCTGTTTTGCAATCCACAAATATATTGTGTGGATTCCCTCCCATTGTTACATACCAGCCAGTAGTTTGTTCTTCAATGGTGAGAGCAGATCTCCGCTAATGGGGGGGCAGGATAATAGTCAAATGTTATTCATCTTAAACAGCATTAACAAGTGCAAAAACGTGTGGCATCTGAGTGTGGGGGATTATTGGCACAATATTTCCCACAATTTTGCAGCTTTATAGCCTGCTAAACCAGTTCTCCTGTTGGAGGTGTCACTGTACACCTGCCCTCTACCTTATGTTTACACTGCAGACTAATGCGGTTTGTCTTTTTTGTTTGTTGTGACTCCACCAGGAGATAGAAAGGCCGGAGGATGGGAAGAGCCCGGAGTTGGAGGACTACAGAAACAAGTCCAATGAGAACTCTTACTGCTACCAGCTGCTGCAAGAGTTGGACAAACAGCGCAAGAGCGGCATCCTGTGTGACGTCAACATTGTGGTGAGTGGCCAGGTGTTCAGGGCGCACAAGAACATCCTGGTTGCCGGGAGCCGATACTTCAAGACCCTTTACTGCCTGACCAAGAGCGAGAGCTGTGACCAAACAACGATCACCCACCTGGATGTGGCAGCTGTGCAGGGAGTTTCTGTCATTTTGGACTTCCTGTACTCTGGAAACCTCTTGCTCACCAGCCAAAATGCCATTGAGGTGATGTCCGTGGCAAGTTACCTCCAGATGACCGAGGTGGTCCAATCCTGTCGCGCCTTCATCAAGGATGCCCTCAATATTAGCATCAAGCAGGAAGCCCCTGACTCCGTGGTGGTGGACTACAACAAGCGGCGGACAGTAGCAAAGGACTGCCAGGGTGCTGACAAGAAGCCCAGCAACTTTTGGGCAACCAGCATCCTATCCAAGTTGTCCATCAAGGCCAGCGGGCAGGTGAAGGACGAACCAAGTGATGTGGAGGCATCGGGGTGTGAAGGTGGTGGCTGGGGTGGAGAAAACTCCTCAGAGTCCACAGAGATGGAGCCACAGATACCAGGGCCAGTGTTCGTCTGGAACGAACAGGATCCAGGCACTGGGGCCACCATCAAGAAGGAGGTCGTGCTTCAGGAGCCGGGCAGCGGCAGGCGGAAAAAACAAGCTGCCAGGCGCTTTGTCTACAACATCCCACCTGAGCCGGAAGAGGGTTTTGACGAGGGCATGTTCATCCAGCCATCTGCCTCCTACACCAGGGAGGACTACTCCTACCTCTCAGAGAATGCTGGTATGTTTCCCATAATGCCTTTCTCTTCTATTCAGACACACAGAATCTATTGTCAATCTGAGGGTGCTTTTTAAGCCTGATCTAATTCTCCTCAGTCTGATTTAAATGTCATTAAAACAACACACCCAACCAGTGAACAAGTTGGGGTGATCTTTTTATTCTAAAGCAATTTATTTATTGTTACAATTTACAGCTTAATTTATCATACTTTATTATCAGAAAATTGCATGACAGTTGTGCCTGACAACTCAAACACATGCATACACACACAGATAAATACCAGAAATCGTTGTTACAAATGGTATAATCATTGTTTTCAGGGCAAGAACTCATAGCCTTGAGATCAGGGTCATGGCGTGTTTAAAATAGCATGCTACCAAAACTACATGAATGGAACTTGATATGCAGAACACATGCAAATTTTAGGTTTGCATTTTATGCAAATTGTTTACATTTAACTCCAAACAGCCCATATGAACGTTTATAAGAAAATGAATATGATTACACTGGAGTAATGAAATACGGTATTATGTTTAACATATTGTATACAGTATGTAATTATTGCTAATTATAGCAAGTTTTAATTGTGTAGTGGGTTTGATTGATTCATTAATTCTAGTATAGCTGTTCTTATTTGCTGTCATATATTGGCAATTGGCATCTTTTCTCTTTAAATACAAATTACTTTCAATCTAACACACATTCTTAAGCATGAACAACTGCTTTTTTTTATTAAAGCGGTCAGTCCATTTTCTTCCTGCCTTTATTAAAGGAGTCGACACTCCCTCCACCTCCTACCACAGAAATGTTTGTAATCTTCAGCCCACCTAGCTGTCACACCCCAGACTCTGCCCCTGTTAAGCATGGGGGGGGGTTAGTATTGTGTCTTAAGTGATTTAGTTTCTCTCGCCATCACCTTGAAAGTAAAGCAAAGCCCACATTCAACCATTGGGCTTCCTTAACGCTCTCAGATGCACTCAGCTCATATTCCTGAGGGGACTTAAATGTACCAAGCTGATGGCTAACACCAGTAAGACATTATGTGGTGGTGTGTGTCTACATACACTTATGTACTTTATATAGTGTGTACTTGCGGCCATGTTGACAGGCCACTTCTGTTTTTCACGCTTGGGACTGTTGTAGAGTAGATTTTGGCTGTTTTGCACAGAGCTCAATTTACAACGTAAAACCGATTGGCTCTCCATATTCAAATCAGTCACAATGGAGGAAGATCTGGCCATGCTGGTCGGTTTTGCCCACGCTGGTTTACGTTTGTCTAAACTAGGTGTGATGCGAGGAAGCAGCTATGTAAATTTGAGTTTCTGCATGCAGCAGGACATTTTGTCACTGGCCTGGGCTTTGAAAATTGACTTGATTTGTGTAACTAAAATGAGGTAACAAACAATGTAGGTCCAGAAACTGAGTTTCACCATGAGAAATTGAAACTGAGTTTCACCATGAGTAATCAGTTGCTTAATCTGGTTACACTGGAGCTACATAAATAATTAGTGTTTGCCTCCAAGCCAGTACCAAACATTATATTGTTTCTTCTTGTTGTAAATGGTAGCATGTGCTATCGCTCGCTAGAAGTAAAGCTTCTGTTTAAAATGATGTGAGAATCTGTTTTTCTAACTAGGAAGCTCCACCCACTGTGAAATGTCATTGGTTTAAAATCATGTCCCACATAGCTGCATAATTATAGTCAATGTCTTCTGATTGGCTGCAGTTGTGTAAATTGTTTAATGCTGTTGAAATTGTTTTGCAAAATGTGTGTGTGTCAATGTTTAAAACACAATGTCAGGCAGAGAAATCTCTTCCCTTTTAAAGCCCACAGACACACACTCTCTTTACCCCTAAATCTCTTTTTGGAGGTGTACGGAGCTGCCAGGGGCCGCCCCACCCTAATCCTGCTAATGCAGCCTAGCTATCTGTGCAATTCCAAATATTGACCCAGGCAGAGTGGACCCACTGCTGAGGTACTTACAGTGGGATCTAACAGCTTTGGCCTGCCTGCCCACTAATCCACAGTGTGTAAGACGATCTACTGATAGGGCTTCACCCATTTATTTACCCAGCATTCACACACCCATACAGACACATACACTGACAGTAGCAGCTTTACGCAGATCAGATAAGTAGATACAAAGTATTTCTTCACACATAAACAATGTCTTATTAAGTGTGAAATTATCAAGAATTCATTGAGTTACAGTAATGCCAGAAACATGTTCTGTTGAAGTCCACCAATGCTGTCTCCAGTACAAGCAAGCACAGTCTTTTTTAATGTAGCCTCTTTGTCATTAACCTGATGTGTTGTTATTATTCAGATTTCTATCTTTTAACATGTCTAAACGACTAGCTTTAACCAACTTGCTCAGTATGATTCTCCTCTTAATGAAGAAAATTATAACCCATCGTAGCGCCCCCTTGTGTCACGTGGAGTGCAAAGCATGTGAGTGAGTTACGTTCATGAACATTTTTGAAGACAACAATGCTAGCAAGCAGAGTTGTTTGTGTTTGCATTTGTACGTATGTTTTAGGTTTTAAAGGGTGGGGTCGTTTAAAGCCCAGAGTCCATTTAACACCGGGGTCCCATTGTGTGAGCTCACAGATCTGGTCAAACAGGTCTCATCCCACCTACTGTAAGAACCAGAGCAATGACACTCACTCTTTTTAACTCTTTTAACATTCCCATGACTCGGTCTTGGCCAGTGGTTAATCATTTAGGTTAATCGTTAACCAGTCTGGATGCCAGACACATGTATAGTAAAAGAGCTTTAATTCTGAGGCTGCTGATGCATACAAACTGCAGGTCTCCACACAGCTGCTGTTGGTCCATCTTTAGCCCGCAAGGTGGTGTTTGGAGTCTCTTTTGAATTCCCAGGTGATCTGGCTCTCATCACCCCATGGCAACCTGCTTGACGACCCTTTTGTTTTCCATTCTGGCTCAAACAAAGCCCCCCAACCTCACAGGCTATTAGAGGCAGCTCCGGTCTAATTGTCACGAGGCCACATTCCCTGGAGAACTAGAGTGTTTGGGATGAATCCTGTCAGGAGCAAAAAGCTAAGGTTACAATTCACACTCCAGTATTCTGTCCTTAATAATGGCTCAGCCTGTTTAGGGTGTTTCCATGTGTCGGTTTTGAGTAGTGGAACGACAGCCATAGTTTTGCTTTATAGACTGCTTGTTTATCAGTGCGAAAATTGCATTATACTAATATAGTTATGGCTCGGCATGAGGTCTCCATGGCAACTGGCACACTAGTTGTTCAGTTTTTCCTTTGCAAGGGCTACACACATACACACACACAGTTTTTCATCCATGTTTCAGCCACTCTACACAAATCACATGATGCAAAACTGGCAATTAAAGTCTTAAAGACAGACTCCAACTGTCATATTCACATAACTCAAGCTGAGTTGTTTATGTCTGAGGAGCTGTTGTACAAACCGCTGAAAGCCTGTTTATTTGTGTTTGTTTGGTCACTTCCAGGCGAAGCATCAGAAAACGCCATAAATAAGCTGAAATGTCCCCACTGTAACTACATTGCCAAGCACCGGCGAACACTAAAGAGACACCTGATCATCCACTCGGGCGTTCGCTCCTTCAGCTGCGACATCTGTGGGAAGCTGTTCACTCGCAGAGAACACGTCAAGAGACATTCTCTGGTAAGACTGAAGCATCCAGTCTCGCATGAGTCACTCTCACTAATACATACTAGAGACGTTATTACAGACCAACATCTACAGGGAAAATGTAGGCTTGAATGAAAATGAGTGTTAACTTTAGAAAACACTTTCTTTTTCAGTTACATTTGTGACTAACTGTTAGAAGTCATATTTGTGTGGTTTAATGTTTTTTACATAATGTAAAGAACATTCTGTACATAGCCTTGTTGTTTTTAATACCCACTAAATAAGACCATGTCAGAGCTTGAATTCATAGTGAAATTAAAACTTTGATGCTCCTAATCTCATTATTAAATTATGAGGCTTTAGCCTGGATTTCACAGACAGGGTCACAGTTAAGAATATTAATTGTTATGCATCAGTATACGCACCTTACTGTAATGCATCTGAATATTGTGGGGTGATTTCATTGCTGTAATACAAATTTTAAAAAAGAACTACTACAGTAAATATTTCACAATTTCACAGTATAACATATTTGTTTTGCAAACCAGAAAAAAATTAGAGTTTGATGGGGGAGGGGCTTAATTGTCTTAAAAATAATATCACAAGGCAAAAATCCTAAAGGTTTCTCAAATATGGTTGAGCTGTTGTCAAACCACAGGCTGAGCTGTTGTCATGTTCACAATGAACTTTACTTACAAACACCTGATGATTTCATTGTTACAGGTGCACAAAAAGGATAAGAAATACAAGTGCATGGTGTGTAAGAAGATCTTCATGCTGGCGGCCAGCGTGGGAATACGGCACGGATCCCGGCGCTACGGCGTGTGCGTGGACTGCGCCGACTCCCACCAGGGCACGCAGGAGGGTCTCGAAAACATGCAGGACCTGGAGTTCTCCCGCGACGAGGACTTAGAGGAAGCAGGAGATGAGGACATGGAGGCGGAAGGGGAGGAGCCAAATGAGATTAACCAATCCAACGGCGCGGGCGATGCGGGTGGCGCCCCCGAAGAGGACTAATTTAAACGTAACCTGGTAGAAAATCTAAACAAAATGCAAGAAAAAAAACAGCTGGGAAACAATCAACAATTCCAAAGTGCTATCAAACCTTGTTGCACGTGAAGTTTTAACAAAGAGTTATATAGCTTTGTTAGTGAGGGACTCCAATATTTAAAGATTGTTGTATATGTCAGAGTCTGGGCCTAGTGCCTGTCAGAGGATGAGGTCTAAGATATATAACTAAAAATCAGGTCTTTTTGTGATGTATTTTATTTTCTTTTGTAGGGGATGAGGGTGTACAGCGTTTTTGAGTTAAAATAGGCCAATCATATTAAAAGAACTATTAATTATTTAATTTATGAAGAAAGATATTATGGTCTTATGGAATGATAGGATTTGATTTTCTTTTGTACGTCTGCTGTTTGTTTGTTTGTTTGTTTATAACTGAGCTTCCTGATCAGATTTTGCTCAGAGGAGTACGTAGACAAATGAGCATTAAAGAAATTCCGCCTACAGGAAGATTATTTTCTTTCTGGTCCTATGTTGTTGTGAAATGTTATCAAATATCTATATTTTTTCCTTTTCCCTGCACAGATCTTGGAACCAAAAATCTGTTTTGTGACTCTAATTGACCACAGCCATATTTATGATTAAGTTATACAGTCTGTTAGATCGTGCCAAGCAGAACGCACACCAAGATTTTGCAGGACACAAACTACTGAAAATGCTGAGAGAACGTAAACGGAGAAATATAAAAAAAGATAAAATATAAGGGGAATATGTTATGCTAGCTTTATTTTGAATCACAGCATCACAGTAACACTTTATAAAGCATTTTGACATTCACCTAAAGCTTGAATTTTGCCAAATGATGGAAACATTTGGTGCTGTAACGCTTTTGTTTTTTAATACTTTTAAATACTGGACCTACAAGCTGTATATGATGTTAATAACCGTAAAACCTATTAAACTCAGTTATACTAATCAGCTTTGTATTTGACACTGTTGTGCTAAGGAGCCTATCAGGTATGCTTTACCGTTTATAAAGTCTTTTCTATTAAATGCACATATACATTCATACCATTTTCGTTGTCGAAACTACTGGCAGTACTTGTAAAGACGGACTGACCTGATGTTCTTGAGTTAGTTAGTGGTACTACGCAAACTTGTAATCACTTGAATGACCCGTGTGACGTTTTTTTTGAAGAATGCAGATGTTCGAGTCGGATAAAAGTTGTTTGAAATAGACTCCCAAACTTTATTTTGGCCCCCTTGTCCCAATGCCACCCCCCATAACGTTTATAATCATTTTATTTGTGCTGGTGTAGAGCAGAAGGTCTATGAAAACGCATAGACAGGCACTTACTGCTCTGCAAACGGTTATTTGTTATTTCCCCAAAGCCGGTCTGGATGGAAATAAATTTAAACTGTTGCGTTTTATTCCATGCGGAATTTTTTATTTTGACATTTCATTATTTAATGTTATATGTATTGACTCCAAAATGCAATCAAGACTGTTAATTTCTATTTGTCCTACCAAAATCATTGTTTAAATGTTAAAAAATTAATGTATATGAAAAACCAGGTAAAATATTTAGCGTAGATACTCGTGTATGTTGTCAGATTTAAATGTCTTTTATTCTAAAAACCAATTATACCAATCCACTTTATCCCTTTAGATGCATATATTATTTGTCCTTGTTTTTAAGGCTTTATTTTGTTTTCGTTCAATCTTTGTCTTTTCCTATTTCGTTTTAAGCACATTTTTTAAGGTAAATGTTTGTGGGTTTCATTCCTAGAAGCAGGAGTTTGTGTTTATGTGCAGTGGATTCATTGAAGTGCTATACTGATACAAAAATGGTCTATCGTTCCCTTTACTTGAGATGAAAGTGTATTTTAAAAACTGTAAAGAAAAGATCCTGTTTGTATTTACCTTCAGATCACTGTGGGAGTGATTATATATACGTTAAATATAATATATACGTTATATATATATGAAAGTTTATGAATACATATAAATATATAAAGATATTTAATTGTTGGTTTAAATGATGACACTGCTGCAGTTAAATGGTTAGCTTGGCTTTCACTGTTCTCACTGATCTCACTATCACATCAGTTAATTTTTTTTCCCTTTTTGTCTGTGTATCTGTGTATCACGTCCATGTACTCTAGAATTGATGCTGTACGTGGACAAACGTAACACACAAAAGACAAAAAACACTACAGATGAAGGTTTTTTCCAGCTGTATTTTGTAAAAGCGGTTTCAAAGATATGTATTTTTCAACATTCTTACAGTGATGCAAAGAGGGCCTTGGGCTCACCTCAAAAACAAATCAAATCAGGTTATTCTTTTTATGGTTTTTCAAGGTTTTAAATGAATACATTTTCCTTCTCTTTCAATTGTACTACTGTTCCTCTGTTATAAATTTTAAAATAAAACTTTGATATTTCTTTGAGCTGTACTGTATTATTTGTGAAACAGACAAGAGGCTGATTTAGTTATTGAGGGCTGTTTGACTTTAGCTGACATGCCTTGTCATTACAAATGTATTAACATTGTGCTAAAAATGTTGACCTATGTTCATGTATGTGTTTATAATGTTAAGCAAAATGTTAGTATTGTAGTAAGGCATGTAGTATTATTTATTATCAATCTGATCTGTCATCTGGTGGCTGTTTAAATGTTTCATTTGTTTAAATGTTTACGCGTTAAAAGTTAGTTTGGAGGGTTTAAATCAAAAGATAAATGGGCATCTTTCACCTTTAAACGCTATATAACTATATACAACTATTTATAACTAGTCTATAATTTAACAGCAGTTTTACTTAGATTTGGATTTGTTGGCCTAGTTAAATGTTACATGAATCTGTTTGATAAATTGACTCAAGCATGTTGCCAAAATTATTTAAATATATAAATATTTCGTGTTAATGGCTTCGTTTTATATTTGACTGATATTTCAAAGTATTCAGTGAGTTTTAGACAGTCCCACTTTTGACCACCAGGTGGCATTACGACTCTAAACTAGTCAATGTCCAGACCAGCGCAATCCATTCATTATAACTAAACAATGCATCTGTATATGTGTTTATATGCTTCATAATGATAATCATACTTTATATTTCTTCATTATATATTCAAGATTTACACAATTGAGGTCCTATAATAAGTAACAGATTCTGTTTATGAATGCCAAGTGTGTGTGTGTGTGTGTGTGTGTGTGTGTGTGTGTGTGTGTGTGTTCAAACATACCCCGGGCAGCCACACACAGGCTCATTCTGCTGGCTGTGTGAGAATGGATGGCCGTCTTTGTGTGGTTGTCTGTCAGTAGTGTTGTGCAGAACCGGCCCTATTGTGCCCGACTACTGTCCCTTATTGACACGGGACCTTCTCTGCCTGTTCCCATGCTCTGACCCTCTAGCTCGGTCCTTACCAGTTTCAGTCCCTCTCTTTCTATTCCCATTTCTATACTATTCATTGTAAGCCGTGGTTGGGCAAATTAAAGAGCAGCAGGTAACGGTGTGGTCAGCGGCTTGCGGCGCAGGGGTAAATGCTTGCAGTCCGTCTTCCTTTCCTTTGTGTCTCCTGTTGCATGCGGTTGCGTCTGGCTGACGGCATAGTTTTACAGGAGCTGATGGATCAGATAGGATAAGGGGCGGGATAGACATCGTGTCAGGACTGAAAGTATGTGAGATTGTCCCCTGGACCTCCTCTGCTGTCCGACGCAGGTGGGATGGACTGCAGGTGATAATCTGAGCACCAATCACAGCTGATCTAACTTATGACCAGTGAATTTTTATGTGCTGGTTTAAGTTAGAAATATCATTTAATATAACCATGGTAGGTTCCAGCAGTGTCTGTATGAGGTTGAAATAGTTGTTTAGTGTAATAAACAGTTTTCACAGTCAAATGAGATACAAGTCCATTTTAAGGAGCAAATCTCCTGGCCAGTGTCACAAAAGTCACTCTGCTTCACATGCTGGATGTTCTGTATTGTGAATCCTGTGGTTCAGTTTTGAAGAGTTGTTGCCCCTTCACTGGCACACTGGGGGCATTAGCATGTGAAAAAGGAGGAAATAAAGTTGTCAGTTTTGCTCAGTCCACACTGAGCAGTGCACACACACACACACACACACACACACACACACACACACACACACACACAGGTAAATCTCATAATATTTAATAAAATATATAAAACAAATAAAACTATAGAGAATTAACTTGGCCCATTAGTCCACTTGCAGCGTTTATGCTTTATGTTTAATTCTAACACCTTAATTTCACTTTCTATGCTTGATTTATTTTTCCATTTTATTCATTTGATTTTATTTTTCCCATTCAGCAATTACACTTAAGCACCTTTTCATCCACAATTTAATTACTGGTAAAGAATAAAATAAGAACATGTTTCTACAAAATTATAAAACCATGTTTTGATTATCAAAATAAGTTAAATGTTTGAAAGCTTTTCCTTTGAGAGATAGTCAGTCGGTAATGTGCATGTTTTGCTTTAACATAAACACATATGCAGCATTAACAAATGTGTCAGTGTGTCTGCAGTTGAGAGATGTATGCCGTACAGGTGTGTTTATGTCTACATGTGTGTGTGCGGGTGTGTGTGAGATCTGTCAGAGGGTGTTTGTGTACATAGCACAACTGCGTATGCGAGGTCTCGGCCGTGTGTGCACACGTGTGTGAGTGTGTGTGTGTGTGCCTGATGAGGCGCTGGTTCCCACAGCTCTGATCTAATTCGGCTGTAACCCAATCTTCGTGTGAGCGATGCCCGGCCATCTCTACCCCTCCCACTTGTGCTGCGTTTGTGTGTGTGTTTGTAAGTGTGTGTGTGTGTGTGTGTGGCAGCCACTTCCCCTGTTGGTCCCCCAGGCCTCTCGGTGCAACGGCTCGCCCGGATTGGTTTACTATGTCAACTTTGGGAGCCGGCAGCCGTGCTCACATGCCCCCGTGCATCCTGTGTGGACACCATCCTGACACCTTATACCTGACATTCAACAACTGCAGGAACGAAAGAGCGGCAGAAGGGAGGAGAGAAAAAGGAGGCACGGTGGGTGGGGGGCATCGGGTTTCGTGACATTTTGGGACCTTTGGGAAGAGTGCGGGGACGAGAGGAGTGTGTGTTTATGTGTGTGTGTGTGTTGGTTCACAGACAGGGAAGAAATAAAAACAGATGTGGAGGAGTGTGGGAGAGTTGTGTGATGAAAAAGCGAGTATGTGTAAGTCGAACAAAGGCTTGGTTGACTGAGAGCTGAATAACAGGAGTCTTTGGAAGAATGCTTGTTAATTATGGACCCCCGGGCCGTTGGGGGGGTTCGGATGCTGGTGGTGGAAGAGTTTGGTTGATGCTGAGCATGCATATGAGCAGTGTGGGATTGTTTTCAAAGCGACTCCACTAGTAATAAGTTGTAAACATGTCCAAAGTCGTACTACACATCTCGAAGGAACAGTTTGTTCAAAAGTAAAACATCAGCGTCATTTTTTCCAATCCAGTATGACTTTGCACGCATTTGCACGCATCGCTAACAGAGATGTTTTCTGTCATTTTTGAAGCTTGAGAACTCAAAGCGTGGTTTAGATGCGCAGATGCACAGGTTTCCTGTGGTGTTATAGGTGCTGCCCAGCAGCTACCCAGCAAAAAGGTTCTACCCAGCAAAAAACTGCCCAGCAAAAAAGTTATATGTCATAAATTACTATCATCAGTGTCTCATTTAAAATAAAGGATCACTTACAAGACTCATAGATCTGTCAGTCAAAGAAATCAGTGAATCCTGTTTTGTGTCAGGGCTTGTCAGATTCATTTAGCCTCAGGGCACACACACTTTAAACACACACACACTTTAGTTCATTCCCTGGGCTCCATGATAAACAAACTTTCCCTCAGACACAAAAACACACATCTCACCTCAATCCCCTCACCCAGCCCCCTCAAAATAAACATGATGTATTCACCTCCTACGACGTGAAACAAACAACACACTCTTGTTCCACACACGCCTCTCAATCTTTCCCCCACAGAACTTCATTTCACTGTGTGTGTGTGTGTGTTTTGTTGCCTGTGATGTGCAGATGGAAAATGACTCAGTGTTTTTCTCTCCAGAAGCATCTGGCTGTGAATTCTGATGTTCTGAGCTGGAGTGACATGAACTCATAATCCATCCAAGTAGCAGAATATTAAAAGACTTTCTTTCCAGTTAATGACATACATGTTTATAAATATAAGAAACATTTAGAAAAATATGTTCAAATGTGATTCCAGTCATTTCAATGTGTTTGTGATGGGTGTGTTTACATGTGCATTTGTGTGTGTGTTCACCAGTAAATTAATACTAGTCAGTTTTGACCTTGTCAGGACATTTTTAAGGAAACAAGCTTATAAATCATACAGAATAATCTGTTTTCAAAATGTAAATTAACAAAGTTGTTTTCTGATTTTCTTTGGATAGAATTTTATATAGTTTTATACATATAGAAACCATTACATCTATGGAATTTTCCCAATTCAAATCATGGCTTGAAGGAGTTTTGGCTAAACATAAAGTGGTGAAAACAAACCCCACAGTTTCTTTTTTGCCCTCTGTACACTGTCACATGAGCACATATCTTCCTCCCTGTCTGTGAGTCCATGCTTGTCTTCCCTTTGAACCTGTATTTACCCAGCAGCCACTCAAACACACTCACGCTCAGTTACCGTCTGATTGTGGCCTGTTGCTATTGAAAAGCCCCCTAAGGTCCAGTTCAGCCACACAATGGCCCCAGCACTCGCCACATCCCCTCTCCTCGTGTGCAGAGTGACACATGACAGCACTCAGAGGGCCCTGAACCCCACACAGGGCCATTCAGGAGCCTCAGTTTGATGTTGTGACTCACACAGGCTGCAGACAAAAACAGCAGCTTTCTGCCTCTTGTTGCATGCAGGTCATTGTGTTTCAAAATCTGTGTTCTTTGGCATGGCTTTCTGATAAACTAAATTAAAGTCACAAATGTTTGTATTTCTGCTACATTGTATACATTTATCTCAAGCAACAGCTTCTGAACATATCAGTTTTTTTATTGTAACATCATTAAACAATTTCAAATGGAATCAATATATTACAATTTCAGTCTGTAACTTTTCAGCTCCCAGATATTAAATATGTAGTGGCTGTAATGTTTTCTGTTAAGTCCTAAATTTGTTTTATAATGGTTACATGTTTTTTCTTATACTGCCACAGAACAGACAAAACTCAAACCGCATAGTTTTTACTTCCCAAAAAGTGCATTATCCATAACATATTTAATAGATCATAGATCAAATTAATCTGTATGGCACACTGCAAAGAGCAGCAATGAATTGTGGGTAAAATGGTGGGACAGTGGTATGACTAGCCCACCACTGTATGTTAAGCATTATACTTTTAGCTTTAATGCGTTTACAGTGCCAGTGGATAAAGACAAAGGTGATGTGGTTTAACTAGTTTACTCAGTCTGGAAGAAAAAAGCAGCACAACTAATGGTGTGTCACAAATGTATCAGGTCCTTGTTTTTAGCTGCACCGGCTCTTTTCCCAGTGGCTGCACTGTGCCAGCTGTCTTGGCCACGGAACGCTCCGGCTTTCCCAAGCTCTAGCCTGTGGGAAAATCCACACTGGCCAATAATTGATTCCGCCCTGCCAGCTCCATTAGCGCACAACACGGTCATACAGCAAGTGATCTACAGACAGCCTGTGAGCGAGAATAAGCCCCGCCCCCTTCCCAATTCACTTTCTGTCTTTTTAATTTTTTTAATCTCTCTCTTGTTCTGGTGTGAGTGCATGTCTTGTAAATTTGACCTTCACCACAATTAGCAGTTGTGTGTGAAACAACCAACCACCTGTTTGCAGACCAGACCACCTGACCGCCAGTGTTCAGGGTCATTCACGTGCAGCAGGCTCACTCATGCTAGCCAAATGCACACATCATTAACACGTTTGCCTCAATACACTCAAGTCCAATACTGCTGGGCACACCCAAGAATGAGCAGATACACACTCATGCACACAAGTGTCAACTTAACACCAGTAACAATCAACAGCCTTTCACTGCCCTCAGCTATGAATATCTGTCCACAGAGCTCCTTAAATTCCTGCTAAATTCTTGGCACACCCACAGATTAATGCAGACACACTCACATGTTTACAAAAAGGTCTAAATGGAGACATGGCATACAAGACTGTTGTTTATAAAAGAAGCTGAGTGTTTTGTATGAATTAATTTGTATTAATGTACAGACAAGACCTAGACAGAATACAGTGTTTACAGTATACTTAGACCCTTAAAATTGACATGTATTCCCATAATATATTTAACACATAGGACATCAGAAAATACTAACTTCTTACACACTCAAATGCAAAACCCTTTAATAAAACAGTTTTTAAAGGCAAACACAAGTATACATGTTATCAGTGTGTTCATTCCCTGGGAATCAACCCCCCTTTTGCTATTAACACAATACAAAACCAACTGAGCTTTTGTTTCCATTGGCAACTGTCTATTTGCTTCTAGACACAAAAACTCATATTAGTTGTTGATTTTTGTCTTTTATTTTGATAGACTAACTCTAACTTTAACTATAAAATAAACTTGTTTATATTTGCCAAAACATATTATTGTTACATATTAAACATATAAACATATTAAAACATGTTTGCAGTAACTTTATTTATTCATAAGGCACTTTATTCTTTATAGAGTTTATCAGATTTAGTAACTTATGAAGACATTTTTCAGTCATTTTCTTTACAGAGTAAAACTGGGTTAGAAACACACACACACACACACACACACGTCCCCCTTATCTGTCGCTTCACCACACCCTTTAATCTGACAGATCGAGCTCTGGTGTCGAGTCTGGCTTCCATTCACTCTGTGTGGAGCCTATGGCGTTCCCCACAGAGCACCAATTTCTTCCAATCACCATCATTCCTTCCTTTCATTTACATCAAAGGGAGACGTTCCTGCTCCTTCGGTCTCATCTGCTTTTCCGTTCACTATTTTCATTCCTCGCAGCAGTTTTGGTGGAGTTCAAAAATTAAGATGTCACTGTTGTAACAAGGTGTGGAAGCAAGAGCGATTTTCTCTTTGATGGGTCCGATGAGCAGCACAATTGGGGTAATTACACCCCCTTAAACCATGTGACCCACTTCCCCCAGTCAGACCCGAATCCACCCCATTTGTTTGCAATGAAATATTAACTGCAGTCAGCTGCGCACACGAGAGCTGCGAGGCCACCCGGCGCAGATACGCCCAATGTCACATGCTGATGAAAGGTAAGGCTCTGCCTTTACCAGTTAGGTCACCATGTCGGGTCTCCGGTCTCTCTGCCGCTCGTGCGTGTATCTGTCAGTGCCTGTGCATCTGTCAGTGCCTGTGCATCTGTCTGTCTCGTGTGGTTAACGAAGAGAAAACGGGATGAAGGGGGATCAGCTATTTTCTAGACCCTCGCTATGCTCATTCGATTGACATACCGCCTCTGTTTTAAAGGATGAATTTGTACGATTTTTTTATAATCAATGATGTATTTTATTTTTTCCGTCATGTTGTTTTTATTACTATTAATAAAAATTATAATGGTAATAAAATTATAGTTTTGAATTATTGTTTAGAATAATGAACACAATATATAAAGACTTTAAGTATATCTAAAATAAATCATTTAAAAATAGAACTGTATACAATATGTACCTTTTATAATGTGTGTTGAATTTTTAATACAAAATACCTTATTTAAATATAGATTGTTTCTGTTATGCAAATCAAAGCTGCTGTACATGTACCTTTAACTATCTGTGTGTGTGTGTGTGCGTGTGCTGTACCACTGACAGCATCAGATGTGTGGAGGGCACACAGCCGCTAACAAACTCCCCACACTGCTGTGCCGTGACATGGGAACTACCAGCCCTGCGCTCAATCACGTCTCATACTGAGGTCCCAGATACCACAAATTCTTCTGTCCCCATCCAGTGTGAGAACCACACAGTGACCAGCATAGCCAACACGACCCTATGCGTTTAACAGACCCTCTGAATACAGTACGACGGTCCTTCATGACAATACAGTGGCCCCATACACAGTTATCAGTCACTAATGAGTTCTCACAGTGTCTCTGGCATTTCCACACGACCCTCAGTGCTGCATCACTGTGGCCCCTCCATTTGACTGAGGAGGGCCGCAGGGATAATGTGTTACAGTGTTACGGGCGTATCGATGATCAGAAGCGTGTGTTTCTCAGGAAAGCCTGGCTGTTGGGACGAGAGCCGGCCGACAGCTGAGCACAACACTTTCCCATGTCGTCAGGGGTCATGGGATCGGCCCGCAGGCCGCGCGGCAGTTGCTTTGTCCACACAAGGACGGCCTGTTTGTGGCTGCCAAACTCTGGAGAGAGAGTGAGAGAGTGACAGTAAGAGAGAGTGAAGAAAAGTAAAAGAGAGATAGAGGGTGTTTATGCTTATTACTGAGAGCACATGCATTGACTGACATACTGGATATTGTGTCTCAAAGTTTTTATTACTGGTGGGAGAATATTGTTATGCAGTATCACCATTGTATTGTCTGTTCTATTATCATTTAAACTTAGCTGTAGAGCTACATGTTTAACCAAAAACATTACAGCGTTTTATTATGTGCCTTCACACATATAATATGGTCTTTCAGTCTTGAATAATTATGTAAATGTGTGTAAAACTTGCTTTTAAAAGTTTGGTTGAAGCTTTCACAAGAAGCATTGCACACCAGTCCACAAAAAGAATCTGTCCATGAAGAACCCAGCACAAAAATTTTTTGGAGGAATCTGATTTTACCTTCAGTTTCTGTGCCACTAAACAAGATAATTCATTCGGGCAGCTAGCTTTAACATGTAACTGTTTAACTAATTTAAGAAACTTGATAGGTCTTATAGTTCTTCACCCCGTCAACAGTAGTTGACTTAAACGTTCACAAAATACAAATGAAACCTTAAAAACATTTATTATGAAAAATAGAAAAATATTGATATCATTAATGTAAATTAGAAGATTTTAATTGATTCTAAGAACATAACAGAGTTTGTGTTCGTTTTATTCCTGTGCATGAAAACTGACCTGCCATCTAAACTCAGACCGTAGTCAGTGGTCTGTTCAAAGCAGTTACATGAAGCTCTTTCATAGAAGACCAATGCTAAGATGACTGTGTTTTAAACAGGGGGCCGGTTCTTTACTGTGGGCCGGCTATGTGTGTGGTGTGGTTAAGGCCTCAGAATGACAGAGAACAGAAGGATCTTCACGCTCCTTCCAATCAGCACTTGTCTCAACTTTCTTTCTGTCTGGGTCTTTGTACCCACATTCTTTCTGTGGTGGTTGGGTGTGGTCGGGGGGGAATCTTTTCTGTCGCCAGCCGGTGGGTCTGGACCACTGAGGAAAAGCTGGATTATTCTTGGCTGTTGCCGCTGTTTGAACGCCACTTCTATTTTTCTTTATTTTTCACAAGGATGTTTTAAAAACCTCACCCAAATCAAACAGAGCTGTTTCACTTGGTGTTGAGCATGTCTTTAGGTTTCTACAGTCCAAAAACAAAATCTGAAATCCTGACTAGAGGCAGAGAACCTTAAAATTTTACATTCATAACGTCCATTTTTAATGGGGTGGTATCAGGTTGCCATGGCGACGGGTTCTGTAGAACACAGGTCGCCTTGACATAGATGTACAGCCCTTAGAGGAACAGTTGGTCATTCTTCTCATTCAGAACTGCTGTACAGCAAACAATGACTCAGAGGTTTATGTGTCAGGCATTACAGGCCATTGTATACAGTGAATGAGTCTGGCCAATCACAGAGTGTGATGTAATGGGAGATGCAGGTTCTGTCAGGCTGCTTTGGACCTCCCGGCGCCCGACCCGTCAGGGTTCAGGGACAGCTTGGCTTTGACCAACAAACTGAGCTCTGAGGAGAAAGCACATGTCTAAATTTGACATCACTAACATCAGTCTACTAACCCTTTATCTTACTGAGGCAAGCATCACAGTTATTATTGACCATAGCGTTTATTTAAGTATTCTGCATAATTTGTGCAATGAAAGCTTAAATTGCGAGTGGTTTATTGCAATGTGCTATTATTGATTTGCAGTTTTTACAGTGAACAATAAAATGGGGGAAATCCCATATACATAGTAATTTAGCTCATTTCTTTAGTCTATAGGTTTTCCCCTCATTTTATTTTAACTGTTGCTAAGAACTGAAAAATCACATAAAACATTAAATTGGGCTGTTTTAAAATTGGCCTGAATTGAACTAAGAAACCACTTACCAATGCCTGAACAATCACCCATAATATCATGGCAACACCATAGCAACACATTAGCAACCACTTACAGGCCCTGATAACACCCTAGCGTGTTTTGAACAAACGTGACTGTCTCGCATTGACTGTCTTTATTGTCCTATCGCACGCCATCCTGTTCTACTCCAATGTTCCTCAGTCTCCCATGTTTTCCCAGCTCACTCAAAGCTCCGTGGCCTACAGAGGAAGTTCTCACCAGGGTTTTGAGACCCTGCTGAGATGCCAAGAAGAACATCTGTATGGATACATTGGCTACCAAAACAGGAGAGCTGGATGGATTCATCTCTCTTCTGCAGATAATTACACTGGGACTGATCTGCAACTGAGTTTCACACACACACACACACCTGAACTGAGTCTCAGAGGAACACATGCCTTTAAGGTGATATTTCAATTCATGACACTTGAAGCATTTGTACTAAAACCCAGTGAGCTCTCTGTCTTGTTTTCCTGTGTCTACTGAGAATTACCACACAGCTCAGTCATGTGCTGGAACAGCTGGATCCTGCTGCGGTTTATTACGGAGGAGGAAGTGACATCAGCGGACCAGCACAACAATAAAGGAGAAGAAATCACAGCAGCTGACTTGTGGGACATATCAGTGATGTGATTTTTCAAGCAGACACACCCAGCAGTTGCAGAGTTAGAGGATGTTATTAGTCCAGAAGCAGGAGATGGGAAAACAGGAGTTGTTTTATGCCTGTGAATGATGTCAGCAGATGTGTAGACGTGTTTGTGAGCGATGACTTCCCCGTAATAAATACAAACAATGTCAGTGTGAAATATAGTGTTAGTTCAGGTCTTATTTTACATTGTAAGAAACTTATGTAGGGCAAGTGTATTTCAAATAAATAAATGAGCATAACAAAATTAATCTTGTACGTTTTATATACATTTGCTAATATTGTATTTAAACACAGCCACACTTTAAAATAACTTAAAATATTTTTTTGTGAAATAAAATATTTCACAAAAAATATGTTGGGAAAAATGTATAACCATTTTAAAATATAGATATATATATTTAAAAATGTTGTGAACACTTTCCAGAGAATTGTAGTGGGACATGTTAACAATGAACACCTGTGCTTAATCTGTTAGGACACCTGTGTGTTGCCATAAACGGCCTTAAACATCCTGTGACCGTGAGATCAGAATATTTGCAGATAATGTGTCTTGTGAGCTGAGTTCAGAACGAAACATTTGCAGAAACTGTGTTTGTGTTCCAGCCATTATTTCTCCAAAGTTAGTTTAGAAAAAATGTCCATTATATTTGACATATTGTTTTTCTACCACAATGACAGTCACACATTCACATAAATACATTCTGGGTCCACTATAGTAGTATAGTATGATTTCACCTTACAGCGGATCTGAGATTATGGACAGAGCACATGTGTTTGGAAGGCCCTCACTGCCTGCCTCACTAGAGGATAGTGCCTCTTTTATGAGGCAGTCTGTGATTGTCCTCAATTCCTGTTGTTCTATTTGTGACTCTGTGGTTGTCTCAAAGGTTTCCCACCAGATCAGGTTGCTACAGCACACAGCCTAGACAAAACTCCATTCAGGTCTCTACCAGGCCAGCTCCCCTCTCTCTCTCTCTCTCTCTCTCTCTCACCACCCTCTTTCCTGTAACCCTTTCCCACTCAGGACCCAGCTGGAGAACAATGTGTCATTACCTGTAGTGCAGTGTGACTGGGTGAGACAGAAACCAGTTCGTCCCAAAACTGCCTGAGAATTGGTCCCTCAAGGGACAAAGGAAGCGTGTGTTTATGTGTGTGTTTGTGTGACAGAATTTGTGTTTATGCATAATTGTGAGGTAAACACTGTTTACAATGACAGTGTTGTTATAAAAAGCAGAGCCACGGTTAGGTTAGATGAATTGTTTTTGGTGTGGTGTTTTGTTTGTTTTGGTTTATGCTTTAATATCAAAGTACAGTTTCATGCTACTGCCATGTTTTTGTTTATGCTGGTAACACAGTATTGTTTGAAACACACTGGTGTTCATACTGTGAACAGCAAGACAGACAAATATAAAAAAAAACATAAAAAAGTAATGGAAAAGGATGGACAAAGTTAATGTATGTTGATCTAAAGACTTAATTTTGGAGACATTTGATGTGTCTGTTTAATTGTAAAATATGTTTTATATGTTTTGATTTATCTTTCTACTTACTTCTGTTTGTGTCTTGATGCCTTTAGATTTGATAACTTGTTGAAAATATTGAAAGTAATATTGAATAATATTGAAAATAAAAATTAAAAATAAAGAAACTTTCAGCTAGTATTTTATATCACTGTTTCAGCTCATAGCATCAACATTGATCATATAAAGGCCTCAGAAACCCAGTTTTCTTGAGTTAAGTTTCATTCTACTGTCAACAGTTTCTCTCTCTGCCAGGGAAACTGTGCTTCCTTATGTTTTCCCAGCTCAGGAAATAAATATACACAGGTTAAACACAGTTGAGAATGTGCAGGAGCTGTGTAAGCTGTTTTCACCAGCTTCCATAAATAAACAACACAATGCCATGAAAATAAGGTCTCTGAAAGAAAAATGTTTGCTTTCCTCTTTTTGCCTGAGCTTGCATTTCTCAAAATAAAAGTAAACGTGAAGTTTTATCACCTAAAGCTCATATTTTATGCTGTTTCTCAGCCTCGCTTAGAAGTCGCAACCAAACTAGCTGCTCACTTCCTGCTAGGCTTCTTTTGAACAACTTGAAAACCAGGTCATTGTTATGCAACAAAGTTGTTCTTAGTCTCAAGATTTTTGCCATGTGATTGTTAAGGTCTTCTGGGTGGTTGCTAGGGTGTCGCTAAGAGGTTGCTAGACTGTTTTGGATTCCTACTTGCTACTGTGGTATATATGGATTATTTGTTAGCAAAAATACTGCTTGGCAAGTTGATTTTATATTAAATATGAGTAACTAAATATGAGAAATATTAAAGTGGTGCTACAAATGGCCATACAACACACTCACTTACATTGATGGCATACAGACACCAATCACAGCCTGCTCTGATCTGAGCCGCCCCAGGCGCTGTGGGTGAGTCGTGTGTATGTGTTTTGTAAGTACAGGACGGGAGTGTGGTGGCTGTAATCCCTAACCCCCTCCCTCTGTTCCTCTCTTGGCTTGGGAAGAAGCGGGGGGGGTTTACACATGGGGTCAACGTGCACAGACAGCTGCAGGGCTGCCGGTGAGCAGCCGTCACTGCGACCCTGTCTGCAAGCAATCTTGTTCTGATCCACACAAGCTGTCTTACAGACATCAGGCTTGGGAGGGGGGAGGAGAATTTCCTGTGTGTTTGTGTGTGTGTGTCTGTGTGTGTGTGTGAAACATTAATTAAATCAAAATTAGTCCACCAAGTGTCAAACTGTACTTCAGAAGTTACATATGTCTAAATATTGAAGAAAATATTTGAAAAATTATTTTGCTATTTACTTACCCTGATAAAATTTCAAATTTATCTGTTATTTACAAAAAGAATACAACAACATTGTAGAATAGCATCTCACAATTTTAGTCTGGTATGTTTTTGTTGTATTTGGTCCCTTTTGGACCTGTTTTAATTCACATCTTCTTTTGTGTTCCAATAAAGTAAGAAAACTCACACTGGTTTGAAACAATATTTGGTGAGGGTGATAGCAATAACACAAGAAGCTTTTTGCAATTTAAGTTTTTTTAAATTCATGGATCCATGACACAGAGTCATGTGAAAACACAAAATTATTTAAAAATAGCTCATTTCCAGTGTTCCCACGACTACATTTTCAGTTATAAAAAGGATAGACTGTAGAGAACGTTTCTTCTTGTAGACTCAGTGTTACAGGAACGTTTGAGTTGAGGTTTTGTGCCTGGTGGAAGCGGTCAGAGTAAAACCCCTTATTTATGTTTCTGAACCCAGTGAGACCTTTAGAAAACAGAGTGTCAAAGCTGAGCACAGGCAGTGAGCAACTGTTATCTTTGTGGCTTTGTAAACACCAATCAGACTATCTAACTCTCACCTTGAGGACCAGATATACACATCATTCACACATTAGAGTAACAAAGTAGTGTGAGGTTTATACAAGAGCGTATTTAAGTTAAGTTTTTTTACTTTCTTAAACCTTATAAGTAGGAAAACTCATTAATTTGATCTTCCAGTATCTTATAGGTTGTTCTCTTCAATACAATAACAATACGATTGTTGTAGGTTCCATGTTTATCTCCTCAGGAATTAAAACAGCAGTCTTACATGTGTCGTGTCTGAGAAGTTTGAGAAGGGATCAAACAGTGTCAAGAGATTTCAATACGAACACAAACATTACTCATCAAATTATTCCGAAACCAAAATATCAGAATGAATTATGCTATATAGTTATACAACTCAATTTGCTTTTTAAGATTTGCCAACAAATTGTTTTTATACAATTTAAGAAAAATAAATATAAAAATATTAATATAAATATTGTCCCTATAGGATAATATTTAGTAAATCTTACTAATAAAATGGTCTATAATGCATTATGAGTCAGTTTAACTGGTAGTCAAATGAAGTGTATTGTATTGATTTGCAAACTGAAAGATTGTGTGTCTGTACCTGTTACATACAACAAAACCACAATCAGGAAGGTCAGATCACATTAGGTCACATTAGGTCACATTACTCACGATCTGTACATGGTATCTGAGGTAGCAGGGCAAACCCCAGAGCTTTAAAGATGTAATGCTCTCAGTGCTCGACCACTGACAGCTCTGTGATGTTTACGAGGCGTTTGTGACCTCGCAGCTGCTGTCGGCGATCATGCTCGCAGCTCCACTGTTAAACAAGTAGCTTGTGTGTGTGTGTGTGTGTGTTTAAAGGGGTGTGCTGTATCTGGAGAAAGCAAAGACTGCATCAGCACCTGTTTGAGAAGATTAAAGAGAAAAAAGATGGACGAAACTCACAAATACATGTTCAGGTTTGCCCAAAATCAAAGAAAAGCAAAACATTAAGTCATTTAAGCACCATTGTGGCATTCTTGCATTATTCTTTCTATTTAATTTTTTATTTTTTAAACAAATGCATCAAAACAAAATGTTAATTTTGCTTGTTTGTTTACACCTTTCTGAAAATTAAAATAAAATAGGATGGCATTCTGCTAAAAAAAAGAATAATAATAATTAACAACCACATATAATAAGTATGAAAATAATCTTCGAAAGTCCTAAAAGTCTATATTTTTCCCAAAACGAATTTCAAAAACAAAAAACTAATTTCTTCTCTTAGCCAGGTTTCCCTCCCTCCGTGCTTCCAGACAGACAGGAGCAGGTCGTGGGCTGGTCCGCAGTGTGGGGCTTTTCCGGTTGTGTCTGCTGCCCTACTGTTGGCCCTGAGAGATTGATTTCACAGGCTCTGTCAGGCCCTAGAGATCCCAACCTATATTGCTGTCAAACAGAATGAACTTTGACTCCAAGCATTACGCAGGTCATGGGGCGTCGCTCTCCCAGGCTGCCTGCATAGAGGCCAATATGCTGCCATTTTGTCAGGCTAAAGGTCAACTACTAGCATGTTTTGATCACTGGTAGCATTATCAAATTAAAAGCTACATAAGTGACATGTGCTGTGGCTGTGTTTGTGCTAGCGTGTCTGACTACATCTGTCTGGGTGTTTGTCAAAATCTGGCATGTCTGAGACCAACGGGAGACAATGTTAAGATGTCTTTTGAATTTCAAGAAATGAACAGGATATTTTCTCTCCTCAGAATCTGAGAAGACTCAATTTTTTCATTGCTTTTGAGGAAAAAAAACTGAGATATTAAAGGGATTACAGTTGTGAAGGTTCTTTCCTGTGAGATGTCTTGTTTTAATATCACTGTTTAATTTATGTACCATAGCCGACATTTTAACCTTCTTATACTGCATTTTACAATTGGCCTGTCAAAGCTTTGCTATTTCTTGCTTACACACACATACATATACACACACACACACACACACACACACACATACATACATACACACACATACTGCTAACTATGCAGGCGGTGAAGATGAAAGCATGAGAGTTCAGAGACCTCTTTTCCTCACTGACCACAGTCCTGTGGCTGATGTGTTCATATGTGGATGACCACCCACCTCGAGTCGCCCCACGACTCAAAGCACCTCATTACCAGCAACTGCGTCTCCCGTGTGACATCACAGCTTGGGCCAATATCAACTTTATATTAACTGCAATACAAAAGGACTATAAAACACATCAGCGATCTTTTACAACACACCTAAAACTCATCCCACCAGGATTTGACGGCCATTAATAACTCCAAATCTATGCCGAGCAGAACAGCTTTCGCCCAGCTAACAATTTTAGGTGGTAAGAACTTTTCCCTAATGTTTCATTAAGTAACAAAAAGTTTAAACAGTTTTTTTTATGTTTCAGAAACATTGTTTTTTTAATGTTATATTAACATTATTGCTTGGTTATACAAACCTTTTCATGCTTTTATTAACATTTATAAAATGTTGCACCAACATCTTAAAGAGTAAAATTTTTAATATATGATATATAGCATTACAAAAGTTTCAGCTTCACATGTGCATAAAACACATGCATTGGTGCACACAGTGGTGCATTTCACGCAGATGCATTATTTGCTAGACATGAAAGACGACAGGTCTTAAAAGTGCTAAAGTTGCAGAAGTTTAAAAACATCAGACCTGTAGCCACACACACAAATGACACAACGCAAGATGTCACACGTATCTCAGAAGAAAATCAGCTCTGCTTCCTCTCTCAGTGAGAGAAACAAAGCCACTCTTCCTCTTCTGTGCGCATTGAATGCGGCGCAATTTATAAACAATAACATGTCTCGCTGCTGCTTCTCCTGAGGGGGACAGGATTTTTCAACACATTGTTTTAAGACCCTGAACATCTGTCTGCACGAGTCGCAGGACGCCACAGCGCAGTGTGAGGCAATGGCCCTCACTGCCAGGCCGTTTGCAGGACCATTTGCACTGAGTTTATTATGCATCAGTCATAGCCAATGAAATTGTTGCTTTATTTTAGTAACCATAGTGAAATTTCTGTTGTATATAGATCTAAATGGAGTGCAAGCTTATGGAATGCAATAGAAACATCAGTGCTAATATATTAGCTGTGGTCATCAAAATGAGAGACTGAAATGCAAAAAACATTGTTTGTCTTTTTTAAAAAACTTCTTAACGGCCCTTCTGGTGTGGGTAGGCAACACTTGTTGGCATGGACGTGAAGGGTTTGAAATGAAAACATGGCGACATGGAGACCCACTCTGAGAAGTTAAAAACTCAAGCTTGGATTGAAGAGTTTCTGGCATGCTTTGTGGGGGGAAATACTGTTGTGTCATGGGCCCGCACCTTCAAAAGCGAGCACTAATCCCAACATGTGATGAGATACAAGAACAAAGCTGAACGTCAGGAGAAAATAACAGCGTGGGAAACGTGGGAAAAAAAAGAGAACACAAACACAGACAAAAAACACAGCCGGCCACCCTATTCTCCCTGCCACCCCTCTCAGAGGCAAACATGAGGAAGTTCATCCATACTATCGAGTCAAAGCTGGTAGCAATAACAACGTAGAAGAACGTAGACCAGAGTGCTTCCTCTCATTCAAGTGTGCAGTACTGGTGACAATTAGGCAAGATGTGTGCAGACTGATAAGGATCCAGCCTCGGCCAATCAGCAACCACCATTCAACAACTATAAGATAATGTGTCAATATGATGCTTCTCATGTCAGCTTCCATCTATGATGTATTAATAACCTGTATTTTAGATTACAGGCTGAATTAATTACTATATTAATTACTAAGTAAAGATTGATATAAAATGACAGCCAAATTTGATAAATTGAGACACTCGATGCCAACTGCATACCTTTTATCATTCTGCTTTTATTGTGATATTATTTAGATATTACGATATGTATGTATGTTTATGATGTAATAAACATAATTTGCGCACGAGCGTTTTGCATGTACTTCAGTATGGCAGGAAGACGCAGTGGTGGGTGCACGTAATGTGGATTGTCTGTTTTAATTGTAATGTGCCTTAGGGAATGCCCCTAAAAAAGGTACATGCTGGAGCTTTGTGGAGAACATTTAGACTCGGTGGCTTCCTTGTACACACTGCACTCCTTCGGATGAGTTAGTATTAGATTACAGGTTCACACGCTCAGTCGCAGACCGCCCGTCGCCCCAACCAATTGCCCCATTCATTCCAGCGCCGGAGACGGCCGTCGCCCCTGATTGGTTATCAGCGCTCAACTAAGAAACTTTCCCACGGCTCGCGCGTGCTGACAGCCGGCCAGCCTCTCCTTTCTGCCGGGCTAAACGACACAAGCGCCGGGCGGAGCTCCGAAGTCACGGACCAACACTTTATTGGTCCGTAGTTAAACGTGTTCGAAATGTGGGCGGGGTTAAGCTGTGATTCAGGCTACAGGTCTGTCGATCAAACTCAGACGCGTTCGGTAATTGGCCATCTGCGCGCGTAGCCCCGCCTCTGTTGGCCGGCTCTAGCGTTGAAATGATACCGTGGGAAAGATCGTCGGTTCATTCGGATGAACGTCAGTCTCGACGAACGCACGCCGAGGATACGCTCCCAAATACGGCCGCAAAATGAAGAGAAATCATGACTTTAGCTCCTCAGACAGTGAGCTTGACGAGAATATTGAAGTGGAGAAGGAGAGCGCTGATGAAAATGCGTAAGTTGTCATTTATGTACTATTTGCCATCTTGATTCAGTATTTAAGTTGAATACTTTTAACTTGTCTATTAAATTCAGTCTAATGTGCGCAAATATTTTATTGCCTTATTGTTTTCTTCACACAATTCAAAGATCAAATCAACAGAAATAAGTTGATAACAAAACTCTCTCCACTATAACCAATGTAGAGACAGTCAAAGCTGTAACCTCGTGGTTTTAAAGGATCTATATCTTATGTTGTTTTGTTTTTAAAGCGGGATGAATTCGCCTCTTGGCTCGATGTCTCCATCTACAACCTCTCAAGTACAAGCGAGAAAACGTCGCAGAGGGGTAAGTGCATCTTCGGAAACCCACCTCACCCTTGAAACTGCATGTCATCTGTAATGCAGAATAAATGTCAAGTGACTTTTAACCATAATTTCACAATCCTTTCAACAGATAATCGAGAAACGCCGTAGAGACAGGATAAATAACAGCCTATCTGAACTGCGCAGACTGGTGCCCAGCGCCTTTGAGAAACAGGTGACTCTTACTGCACCTGTCTCACTGCTCACACACGCACATGCCAACAGGATACACACGTTTGCGTTACCATTGACCCTGAACTAATGTGACGTTTTTCCGTTTTCAGGGCTCTGCTAAGTTAGAAAAAGCTGAGATCTTACAGATGACTGTGGATCATTTAAAAATGCTTCATGCAGCGGGAGGAAAAGGTAAAGATTTCTTCATTAATAGCTTTGGCAACACTTTATAACATCTTTAATTAATAAACAAACATATGACTTTATATAACTTTAACCAATAATATATTAATGTTTATATTATATATCAGTACAGTGTAAATTATATATTCCTTTTGTTAACAGATTAGTAGGATTCTGTATAGTCAGATATGAATATTTTAAAAATTGTGAAAAGAATGAAGGTTGTATGCATCAAAATATATTAGAATTATAAGCATTTAAATGTTTGTTAATGACTTTATTCAATTCAATTATTTCAACTCAAGATGTTGCACAAACCTTTATTCAAAATCTTGCTTTTTAAAGCTTGTTTTTTCTAATCTAATGTCTGGGAATCTGCGTTGGAAACATTAATACTGTAAATAATTGCCACACAACTGAAACAGGACAAACTAGACATGTAAACTTTCCTTTAATCTGTGTTGTTTATCTAGCGCCAATTCAGTTTCATTCTCAGCCACTCCCAGCCTGATCCATTGATGGCACAATAGTCTTTCTTTTCATAAGCTGTGATCATTATCAGATAAAGTCCCTGAACAGCTTCCTGTCTCTCCTGCAGGTTACTTTGATGCTCACGCACTGGCCATGGATTACCGTGGGCTGGGTTTCCGTGAGTGTCTGGCAGAGACGGCCCGTTACCTCAGTTACATCGAGGGATTAGACAACACCGACCCCCTGCGCATCCGATTGGTTTCTCATCTGAACAGTTACGCCTCCCAGAGAGAAGCTCACTCCGGATTGGCTCACTTGGCATGGGGTTCTGCTTTCGGAACTCCTCAGAGCCATTTGGCTCACCACCTTCTCCTGCAACAGCAGGGGGCGTCGCTCCCACGCAGCACGAGCAGCTCTCCCTCCTCAAATTCTTCATCACCATCATCTTCGTCCGCCCCCTCCACAGAGCCGCATGCCCCCAGCAGGCTGACTGGCACAGTGATTACAGAGGCAAGGCAAGCAGGGCCACTCAGGGTGACGCCCAGTAACTCCCTGCCCCCTGGGCTTACGCCAGCCTCTGCATCCAAGCTAACTCCTCCCCTCCTGACATCACTGTCAAGCCTGTCAGCATTTCCCTTCCCGCTGAGCACATTTCCCTTGCTGTCCCCAAACTCACTGGGTCCCGCTAAGCCCTCCAGCAATCTGGGGAAGCCCTACAGGCCCTGGAACGTGGAGATAGGGGCCTTCTGAACTCTGGAAGAACATTAGACTCTGAGCTCTATGGACACACAGTCAGTTAGAAATTATTTGTAATTTTCTGTAACGTCTGACTATTTCAAAGGGATGGATGTTACTGTTCATGAGTCTCTCTTTATTTAAAAAGGGAAAAAACAGAACTGATGGTTCTGTCTCAGGTTGATCTGAGATGGTTTCTGAGGATGGTCAGGTTCTGTTAGTTCTGAACAAGTCCAGTTATGTAATTTCTGAATGGAGCACAGTACTTTGCAGGTACCTGCCTTGCCTTACTGTTGAAGTAAAGAGAGAGAGAGGGAGAGACAGAGAGATATTGAATTATAACAATGTGAGCAAGAGAGTAATATGGAGCAAAAGAACCATGTAAATGGAATTAAACTCAAACCAGACCAGTTAGTATAGATAAATAAAGATGAAAATAAAGTTGTAAAAATGAAACATTTTCTAGGCTTCAGAATGAAAGTATTATTCGTTTGGAAAACATGTTTATCATCCTATTGTCTCTATTGTGAAACTATGCAATGAAGTTGTGTAACACTGTTCACATGTTTGTAAACTATGCAACAGAAGCTGTTATCCTCAGCTGAACTAAATGAGCAATAAAATACTTTATTTTTATAAAGATTTCAAGTAATTTTCATCAGTGACCTGCACTGTATTTACTGTGTTTATATGTTAGAAATGTCACAAATTTGCTGTTTGCAGGGAAACAAACATTTATTTTTAATAGACAGATCCAGATCCTGTTCTAACAAGTGACGATCTCACAGAACTGCACTAATTTAATCATAATAAACGTTTGTTGTAACAGAATTGTGTGTTTATGCACACGTTTGCATGTCCTTGGCCCAAATCATCTCTCTCTCTCTCTCTCTCTTTCTCTCTCTCTCTCTCTCTCTCTCTCTCTCTTAGTCAGCTGTATTTAATAAGTGTTATAGCAAGAATTCTTCATCACCTTATATTTATTTTTATAGAGCATAAGCACCAGCAAATCAGACATTTGCAATAAAACAAGGGAATAGATTCATTTACATTTATACATTTGGCAGGTGCCTTTATCCAAAGTGACTTACAATGCTTTCAAAGTATATATACCCAGTGTGTTTGTCCCCTGAAAATCAAATTTATGGTCTTGATGAAGCTAATGCTACTGCTAAGCTTTACCAACTGTGGTGTGGTACCATGCCTGTCCCTCAATAACCTTCAGAACTTTCCTGTAATAAAATGTGTGAAACTTATCTGGTTTTTGTCTTATACCTATGTAACTTTCGTGAACATGCAACAACATATACAATTACTGTACTAAGACTTAAGTTTTAAACATTAACATTTGAAACAATTCTGAGTTTATTCAATCAAATCAAAAGAGTTTTTAAGGCTACAAGTGCGAAATCTATATTGGTCACATCATGCTGTATTTATGCATATTTTACTGTGTTGAACTGCTGGTGCGTTTGAACTTTTCCACCTCACAGATAGACAAACATAATCTATCTGTAACGAGGCAGAGCAGGTTTCTATAGGCTTGAGTCAGCCTGCATGTGTGAATTTTGAACTGATATCAAACACAGTCCAGGGCCTATTTGTGGCCTCACTATGTATCCAGGAAGCCATTAACAGCCAGGGGATATCCTGGACAATAGCAGCCCGGCTGGCTCGGACTGCGTGAGGAGAGGGGAGGAAGGAGAAAGATGGAGAGGTGGGAGGAGAGGGGTGCACAGTGCAGCTTTGTCCCCGAGCAATCAGTGTGGTGAACTCCCACACCAACAGCACCGGTGCTGCGATTGCCAACCGAAGCCGTAAAACACACTCCCCACCTACACAGCTCACAGCCAGCACACGCTTTTTTCTTCCCTCTCTATTTTCCCTGGCTTCCTGTAAATCTATTTTAGAGCCTGTTTATTGTGTTTTCCCCTCTTTCACCCAGAAAGAAATGATAGCTATGCGCATTTTCTAAACTTCATTAGATGCAGTACTGCTATGTTCGCTATGCTATGTATTGCTAAGTATATATACTTAACTATTTCTAAACCACCATTTCCAACATTGTTCGTCCTTAACATGGTAAAATCTATTTTATTTGACTAATTATATGAATTACAATTTTTTTATAGATTTACTTACATTTTACATTTTTACTACATTTTTTACTACATACACAGGTCACGTAGCAATAATGTAACAGACTGTAGTGTGCAGATTTGTTAACGTTTTATAAGATATAAAACAGTAGACAAATATTGTGATATCTTCAATATTACGAACGCCAATATTCAATTACGGTCAATGCATTCAATCCTATATTTGAGTGCAAAGTAATTTACTTCCACCTATTGGTGAATAATGGCGTTACACTGTAAATCCCCATGTTTTTACGTTTTAAACGTATATGTAACACCTGTAAACTGTTTCATATGAGGGTTACATGAAAATAAAGTAAAGTGAAGTAAAAAAGAGGCTAAAGACACGTATTCTCATTCAAAGAACCCCAAGCCTTTATTCACCACAGCTTGCTCCCAAAGTTACAGAGGTTAAGAGAATAAGACACACAGCTGGAAGAGAAAGATGAGGGTGGCAGATTCGTAACATTAAAGCTACTCATACAAGAGCAATGGCACAGTCTAACACTGTCTACCCACACACTTAAACACACAACATCACGTGTAGTGTCTGTTGCCATCTCCACTTAAAGCAACCACATTCTCTATGAGATGCTTTTATTGGACATAGAGAACTGCAAGGTTACCCAGTTTAACTTGTTGTTACACAGTCAGCGTAATGGAAACCCAGACTACGGTCAAACGTGGGTCAGGAGACATCACATGGGCTCGAACCGCAGATTTAGTAAGCTCCTAATTGGGCAACATTTCATTTTTACTAAATCATGCTGAGCAGATTCTGATAGCGTAGAAGTGTGTGTGTGATGTGTGTGTGAACTATATACCAGATGAAAGTATGAAGAAAGAGTGAGAGTTGTCTTGCAAATGCTTTGTAAATTACCAGTAAGAGCTGTGTACTGTGGTAGAATTCATTCTCTCCACAGGCCTATAGACACACTAACATGATCATTGGGTTTAGAGAAAACATTGCTAATGTCAGCTAGCCAGCAAACTCACAAACACCAAAGCCTGGCACAAGAAACTGTAGCAGATTTGAGAGAAAGAGAGAGAGAGAGGGGGGGGGGGGGCAGGTAAATACACTAAATGGGAAAGATACAGAGAGAAACTTATAAAATGGCACGCCGCAATACTTTTCATTGTCTCATATAAAACAAATAGTATTTACAAAAAAACAACACCCACTTTCATTTTGTTTCAAGCAAAAAACACTTCATTTTTCAGGACTAATGTTGTTCCGTTGTTTTACGAATGTCAGGGGAGGGAGCTGTTAGTGAGACGGGTCGATTCCCTTCCTTTGGGCAGGGGGCAGGGGTCTCAGAGGGTCTTCTCTACACAGGGCTGCAGTGGCAGGGTGAGGACGGGACAGAGGGTCACAGGTATAGGTTGGGGGGTGGTGGGTGTGGAGAGATGTGCTCACGCTGTCAGTTCTTCCCTCAGCTCTTTGTTTTTGCGCACCTCCTGAGCGTGCCTCTCCTGAGCAGAAGAAAACACAAACATTTCATGAAATATAATTGTAGAAATTAATATTATATATACAAATGCTGTATTTTCTATCTTTATTTATAATTTATACGTTAATACATTGAAATTAAATACATGATTAATGGCTAAATGAACATACACTGTATACATGTTGTTAATTGTCAGTTCATGTTATATAAAGATAGTGAATGAACGTTAACAAACGGAACGATACAGTATAGCGTTACCAAAACATCTTTATGGTGCTTTAGTGCCCTCTTGTGGGAGAGAAATTGTGTGTCGTGTAAAACATGTTACTACTAACGTAACGCGTTGCTATGTGGTTGCTAAGGTATTCTGAGTAATTTTGCCTGTTGCTATGCAATCGTTGGAGTTTTCTGTATTATTGATGATGAGTATATACAAATAAAGTGGGACGGGCCAACAAATCTCACTATTTAGGTTTTGGGGTTGTTCACAACAGTTGTTAAAGTGATGCTGAACTAACTAATGCCACCAGGAGGCCCCATTCACCTTCTCCTGAAGTCGATCCAACATGGCTGCAATGTAGGCCTCACGGTTCTCCTTGATCTGCTCCATCTTCATGTTGAGTTTCTCCTCCGCCATCCTGCTGAAGTTGCTGTTTTCCTCCATGGCTTTCAGGAGGACGTCCCTCTCATGCTCTCGTTTCTCAGCCAGAGCTCGCAGGACTTCAGCCTCCTGGGACTAGAGAGGAAGAGAGAGGTATAAAGACATAGATGTCACTTAAATGGTTAGATAGTCGTAGCATCAGCTTATTATTTCACTAGCTAAACACTCAGAGCCATTCAAACCAATTTATATTTTTCAATAGAGAAGTGACTCAGTGACCCATAACAGTACATAAAGCAACAGTGCATTACATTACATAACAGTACATTATTATTTACAATAATACAAATTAAACTGCATGGTTGTTAGGGTGTATCTGGGTAGTAGCTAAGAGGTCCAAGTCAACAGACGACACCCATTGTGATGCTCTGGTTGTTAGTTGTAGTAATAGTTGTAGTAATGATTGCCTCAAACATTATCACTCTTAACAAACACATTTACATTACGCAAAATAATGTATGTTTACTGTATGTTAACATACTATATGTTTAATGTATGTTTATTAGCAAAGGCTGTGGCCAACTCACTCTCCTCCTGTCCTCTGCAGCCTCCAGCTTCTTCTGAATGTCCTCCAGAGACAAGTCCCTCTTTTTGGGGGGGGACGTGATGCTGTAGCCCCCCTCAGAGGTTGGAGAGGGTGGCTTGAGGATGACCTCAAACGCCTGGCCAGAAGCCCGCTTGTTAATGGGCTTAACCTTCATGTCTGGGTACCCAGGAGACACAATAACACAACAATTTGTCCTTTAGACACTGCAGCATACTGTGCCACAAAGATGGGGTTCGAACATCCGCAGTCATGCAGTAAAATGGCTTATATAACTGCTCTACTGCCACCTTGAGCTTTCATTGGACATTTATTAAACTATATAGTGCATGAAGAAGTCTAATAAAACCTTTATATTACATACAGGCCAATAAAACTTTAGAGCTTTATAATGAAGATTAAAATGTAAATAAACACTGTAAAGCACTTGGACACTTGGAAAACACTTGGAAACGCCTTCAAAGAAGTTTTTTCACAGGAGTAATATTTTGAGGTTGTACCTTCAAACTCGCTGATGAGGTTGAGGTTGTTGCGTGCCTCTGGGTAGAGACAGGAGCAGATGAGGGACACGAGAGACAGCTCCTTCATCTTCTCTTTATAGGCTGTGGGGAGACACACCACATCAAACAAAACTGTTGACCCAGATTTTCTGAAGCATTACTGAACTGTTTTGCAATTCTAATGTTGAAAATAACACACGTCTATCTAGATGTTGTCGCCCTGATATAAAACAGAGAAAATTCTTTACAGTTATTTAAATATCATTTACATTTATTTACATTTCATATCTAAATGTGGTTCGCTTGACAAAAGGCTTTTTAATATAATAAATAAACAATAAAAAAACTTGTAGGTGGGTTAGGGAAAAACAAGCATTAAAGGCTGCTGTGGTTTCACTACAGGTTTAAAAAGATTAAGTATGTTCATTTGTTAACCAGGATAAGCTAGAAAATGGTTAAGGGTATAAATTTGGCTAATTGAAGAAAAAAAACAAATCAATAATTGTTTAGTATAATGTGATACTGTGTGTTAAAAATTGTTGGCACACATCAAGTAGCAGCTATGTTTTTATTTGTGCTTTCTAAGAACAGATCAGCGGTCGTGTCCTCATTTGCTCCGCTTTCCTAAAAGACAATGTTCACCACCAGACTCCCCATCCCCCACCCTCCTCTCCCACTTACAGTATGTGTTACATTATTTATTGGAATCCATCTTTATTCAGACTTCAAAACCGAGGGTGTGTGAGAAACTGAGACGGCAAGATCAGAGCAGACACAAGGCAAGACAGATTTACAGATGGTTGTTTATAATTCACAGATTTCATATTAATCAGTGGTTGGCAAGTTTATGTATATTATTTTATTTTATTAATTAAAATTTTAGCTGAAATTGCCAGCCACTGATAAATAGGTTTTGAGGTTTAAATGTGAGTTTTGAGGATGGGTAGATAATAACAGATTTTTTTATTATGCACAGACCAAATTATGCTAAATTGACATCTGTCACAAAACATCTTTTCCATTTGTACACCTACATTTACCCAAGACATAATTAACAAAGAAACACATCATATTCTTCTTTCCTTTTTTATTTCTGAGGTTGCATTTCAAACACCCTCGCTCTGAATACACAAAGGCTTCCTGTGATGGATATTACATTGAGGCATATTAACACGGACGCCATTTTTGGTCTCTGAACAGGTGAAAGTGTTTGAGTGGTAAATCAATATCTTAATGTTATTAAACACCCAGAGAAGTTTCTCAGAGTGTCTTTATACAGCATCAACCTACTTTTAACAGCTGCTTTCCACACAAAGGACTCGTGAATGGATCCGATCAACTCTCCTGCACTTACTGCGGGCTAATGGTGAGCTTATTAACAAATATCAGGCAACTGGGAAGGGAAGAAGAGAGTTACTCGCTCACTCCCGCTAAGATTAAAAGCCCTCCGGCAGGCTGCTTTTGGTGTGGGGGGCTTTAATTAGTAATTACTGAAGCAAACCATTACACTACTGGTACAGTGAGGAGGCGATGATGGAGTTTAGAACTGTTATATTTCCATACTGAGTGCTGACAAAACCCAGCTAGCATTTTGCCTACTGCTGCCTGTCTGTTCAGCAACATAAGGATCATGGAGAGCTCAGTGAGGTGAGTAATTCAAATCAACCTGCTTGTAAACAGGTGAGATTTCAGACAGATGAATGATCCTGTACACTTGCAACATTATGAGTTGGGTACTGCGTGACAAGCTTTGTAATGAGGAAGGAGTCATCAGTGTGGCCAGCCCCCCTGAGACCACGCCTTTAACTAAATAATGTAGTTGTAATGATCACTGGTTTAATAGTGAAACAACATTAAACAGTAATATTAAATTGTTGCATCATTGTTAAACACAATAGCAATATGGCACTTTTATTCATAGATATTAATTCCAAATATTATGTCACCAACTCTAATGTTATATTTTATGAAATATAAATGCCTGTTTTTGTACCAGCACTGAACACCAATGAACTTTAATTATAATCTGCTGACAGGCGATATGGGCCAATCAGAAACAGAGCTGTCCACCCTTTGTGTGCTTTCTTTGATAATGCATCAGCAAGCCCACCCTGGAAATCAATAATGGCCCCTCCCACCTCTGTCTCTCTCTCTCTCTGTCACACACTTGTCCACTGCAGATGGACAGATGTCCACAAAGCTGAGCTTTAACTGGCTAGTAATCCAAAATGATGATATGATACAGTATAAAAATTACAATATATAATATTTAATTCAATATAATCTAGGAAAAGGCTGTGCATTTTAAACAGTTTAATGAAACATAATTATACATAATTATTATATAACAGAATTTAAACTGTGTGTGTGGGTGGGGTGTTCAAGAAACAATGGCTGGTCCCACCCCACTACTTTGCATAATTCCTAAATGTGTATATTTAAGCATATTGTTTCAGTTACTTCCTGACAAGACGACAATTAATGGGGTTTGATTGGATTACTGTAGACGTACTCGCATATCCAGCAATTGTAGATGATAGACATGGGAGAGTACGGTTACATAGTGAGATCTACTAAGTATTTACAGTAGGACAAAGCACTCATACTTACAAGCTTTCCTGCAAGCAACCTGCAAATCTCTTTTGATATACGAACTGCAATTACAAAAAATAGCAGTTGGCAGAATTAGCTGTGACACTTTTTATATGAGTATATTAGATCACCAGTATGGCATCATAATAGGAAAATTGTTTATGCATATATTACATTTTAAAACGCTTTGGCTGCTTTAAATCCGCTTAGATTTAGAATGGTTTGATGCTGACTAAAGCAACAATGTCCTTCAGACTGGACCTTAAAGCCTTTAAATATTCTGTTGTTATTGATTGTTATTGATTGACGTGCTTTTACTCATTAGTGGTAAAAATCCCACAGGCCTCTGTCAAGCCATTTCATATGGGCTCTGTAAAATGAAATTAAATTGGTCCCAATGAAATACACAAATGTGGTTTTCCACATCTATCTTATAGAGGTGACAATTGTCAACAACTTCTCAAGTGACATGGCAACTAAACTGCGTAGTAGACTGTTGACACACTTTCATATAAAACATAACATTTCATACGCAGCCTGCCTTTCTTATGGCCCTGTACAGCATCTATATGCCGTGTTTTCCATTCCATCATACAATCTATTCAATTTGTTTTATTATCATTGAGATGAATTGGTGAACTGGAAAAATACCGGTCGGGTTATAAATTATGACATCTGGTCTGGCAGACAGACATTATTTATTGATTATAAATAAGGTTAGCTAAACTAGTAGGACGTCATTCTTCTATTCAGTGTAAACCACTGTCACCAAACCAGCTAATCTCGTTATAATTTGTGTTAATTTCCAAAAATTAAAGGATTTCCAACGTGAGATATTATTAAAATCCACATGGATAAAAACAAACGTTTATAATCATTCAAATCGCCTGTTTCGTTCCATGTACATAATAGCATAAACGCTTTGTTTGGCTATAAATGTATGAGCCACACCTAATATAATAACAACTCACGCGATGAAGACACATCATGACAATAGAAATATCGTCTTAAGCGAATGCAAAGCGCTTTAAACTGTTATTCTTTATTGGATTTTCCGAAGGCTGGAACCCAGGGTTTGATGTTGGGTGGGGTCCTTCTGCATTATGTTGGAGAGGCATGAGACGGTAGGTGCGCTTCACCAAATGACGACTATTAAACACGTTTTAATATATTTATCTTATAATATATATTAAAAGGCATGCACTATAATGACACAATCTCGTGCCTTTTCTCATGCATTAAGTCTTCTTTTTGGTGCAAAAAAAAGCAGCCTGCGAGTACCCCAAAATGCCCAGCCATGTTCGAAAATAAAGCAGCACGATTCTTTGCAGAAAGCAGATCTATATCCAAAAAAAAACGTAAAATCATATTCATAAGGAATAGACGTATTGCTTTTCTCCCGCAGCGGGATCATTTGTGCGCATCAGCAACATGTCTCAGCATCCCTTAACCTGCATCAAGGAGAAATGGTCCGGTGAGCAAAAGGACAGGAAGGTTTGTCTTACCGATTGCAGTTTTGGCCATGGTTGGAGTTGTCGCGGTGACTGGGGCGTTTCAGCTATGTTCGGTGGCGAGTAACCGGTTGGTTTTAATAAGGCACTGAGTCAGCAGATCTGGGCTCGGAGAGCAGCTTCGGGAATGATGAGCGTGCGTTTGGCCGCTGTTTGTTCCCTTACGCGCGGGTCCGAGTGTCAGGCTGCCGAACGCACACCAACCGGTCTAACGCGCAGGAGGATGTCGGCTGTAACGCACAAGGTGACTAATTGTGTCCCCCCCCTTTTTAGCAGTGGTGCAGCCCGTTCATGCAGTTTCCATCGATTTATAGGCCTATCCATTTTATATAGCAGGTTGGGATCAAAGGCTGTGATTATTGGAAGAACACTTGGCAACGCGCATATGTGAATATGGCATTTTATATGGGGCAGACAAATTGTCTGTATCTCGTTAAGAGTTACTTATTCATGTGAATGTAATCTGTCTTTATTATGCTCAATGTATAAAGGTCTGTCTTCTTTTTATTACCAGTATATTTTACTGTTTCGTTATATGGCGCAGTTGTATTTCCAATGTTACTGTACTTACATAAATGAAAGATTTTGCGCAAGTATTCCCAGTGATGCGGCTGCACCAGTGCTCAAGGTGCCCCTCCCAGTTCTCTTTAGGTTCCCTTGAGATTAAATAAGGTTTTGTGGCTGAGTTTATCCACATAATGTGATGCCTTTATATACCTCATATATCTAATGTACCTCAACAACGCTTATCATTTAATAGTAATATTTCAGTTTATGCCCAGTTGGAAGTTTAAAGAACAAATTATTACTTTATATATTTGGCCAATAAATAAAACGATAGATATTTATATGTCTATCGTATGATAGACATATAAATAGATAGATATGACCATTAACGTCAGCACATATATTATATAGCATAGAAAGGCTACTTCTAACACAGATGTGCAATAATTAAATATACATTTTGTGTGTCTATAGTAGACAATCTATTTAGTCACATTCAACCTTAATGTACAACTACATGCACATAAATACATTAACATGCACTTCCAGTTTAGGTCCCATAGACATTTTCATGGCAGACTGCGTAAGCCTGTTAACATCAGCTATGAGAAAAGTGCTGTCTGTTGAATAAATAATAAAACTTCTGCTTCTGTCTGTGTCAACGAAGTCAGCGAGAAATTGCACAACATTTTAACTCCAGATGTTATTGTGGTTAGCAGAGGAGAGCCCTGTTATATTTATTTTTTACAAAGTAACCAAAATATTTTACAAAGTATTTTACAAACCACAAACTAAAGTGATCTAAACATTTATATTTACATAAACATGTATCTTCTGGGACTTTAAAGCGTTCGTCCAATTGTTGCATTTCGGTACTAAAGGGTTAATATTTGGGCAGTCTATTGTCATATGAGCTCAACCTATAGAGACCTGTGGTCTTTTTTCACCACTAGGCGACACTATATTCTTGTTTTTTCTTTCGAGAAACGTCAGGGCTTATTACAGCACAGCGCACAGCTTTATTATAAAATAAAAGAATAAGAGAAATCTATATTCAAAGACAAGAACGTCTGTCTTACCAAACTTATTGTATGTGATTGAATTACACTTCTGGTTTATGTGTGCAAATGATCTGCATGGTATTTACATTTTGTGTAGACGTTTTGATTTCAAAAGCACAGCCAAAGCAAATAGGTCTGTTGTAAGAGGAGTAAATAGCTCCACTAATGTAGGTAATTGCTTATTAACAAAAGCCCTCTGAGGGTCCTGCTGAACAGAACTAGGGGGGCTATTATGTATCCAAAACAGCAACAGTCCAAAATGCACCATCTACTGTAATATCTCCAGATACCTAAAACATAAACCTGGAAACACATTCAATAGGCCCACCTGACTACATAAACATAAAAATAATGTGTGCTTTGAGCAGCTAATAACTGTATTTCTTTGAAAAGGTAACGGATTGGAGTAAATAAATCCAATACAAATCCCTTTAAAACCAGTATTCTAGCTCCCTAGGAAGTTAAGCTATTTTGGATTGTACTTTACACAGTAACTTTTGCATATTCCAGCATCTTATTTTTAATGAAGTACAACCTAAATTATCTGAGGTATAAACTTCTGAAAAAGGTTCCTGGAAAGTTCTTGGTTCCATGGGGAACTTTTAACATCAACAGAACCTTTCTGCTGCACAAAAAGTTCTTTGTAGTGTGTAAACATCCTACAGACTATTAAAAAACCTTTATGTACGAAACTGTTTCATTTATGCGACACTCAAATGGAAGTTATCTGGTAGAAACACATATTTTCATTTTAACTTTACTAATAAAACAATCATTTAAAAAACACCAGAAATATGTGGGGACGTGTAGTGGACGCGTATTGGAAATAAAACTAAACGTAGTTTCCACACGTTCCCAGCAGGCTTTAGAAGAAGGATGGCCTTAAGTAGTAAAGGGAAGGTTGTAGTATTAGTGCTGCTCAAAGGATGTCACGAGTCTCCTCCTCTCGGGGTTATCGCCTCCTCTTATATCCACGTTTCCTCATTCACGCACATGGTTGACGATCAGAGGTGAGATCTTATGTCAAGATACATTAAACTTCATATTTCTCGTTTCATCTTTATCTGCATCTTCCGCAGTTGTTAGCCGGTAGTGTTAGCAGTACCACTGGTGTGCTGTAGAAGTCAACGCTGGGGGGGGCAGCTAATACTACCGCTAGCAGTCGGCAAATGATGATCTTAACACTCGTGTTCATATCGTTTGTTTTAGAGATGATTTACTTTAAGCTTTAGGGCTACGATTGGTTAAGATGTTTAAATGTGGCGGAGGATTGAGATGTTGGTGTTTCTGAGGCGTCTGAAACCTGAAAAACACGCAACTTCCTTGAACGTGTTCAGCAGCCGCTAGAACAATGTAAGGCGAAATACTGCAAAACTTCATAACCCAAAACTAATGGTTGTGGTGTATAACTATTTTGCCATTGTATCTTTTCTGTTATAAAGTGAACCACGTTTTTTGTGTTGGCGCGAAATGTCCATTTAAAACCCGGGTTTGTGTTTAGCGGCGTGTAGTACATTAGAAATGCATTAAAATATATAAATGAGATGTTAATGTCTTTCATGCCATAAGCGCCGTTTACGGATCGTGGTTGTTCTGTCTGGTGTTATTGTATGTAACAGGTACCGATGAGCAACTAAAACTGTAACCATTGTCTGTTTATAACCAACATGATGTTGCTGATAAGCGCGGTTGTATTTCACTCCAGTTTGTGCAACATTGTGTAAAAGCATAATATTGAATTTTTTTACAGCTCCTGGCAAATGTCGTTTCAGTTGACTTGTAATTTGACTTGTACATCTGCGACAAGAAAAAGTCACTAAAGGGCAACCCTTAGGATATTTGTTCTGTATTCATCATACCACACACCCCAAATAAAATAAGGAACAGTGGAATAAATTCAACAACCACCAGTGTTTGTTGAATAATACAGGTTTTTAACTGAGAATATTCAGTAGTTGACAATATAGGTGGCTTAGCTGTGGTTTATCTCTAAGAACAGCTGGTCTGGAAGCTGGTGTAGATGACACCACCCAGCTCTGTTTTTTGCCCGTGGTTTAAAAAACAAGCAAACAAAAGAAACATGGTAAAGTTAACCATGGTTTTGCAGCAGCAACCATTGTATAGTCATGGTATTTTTAGTACAACTGTGTTAATATAAATGATTATCAATTCACTAAAGAGCTTAAAGAAAGTCATGGTTTATTATCAAAAGGTTGTGCTCTTCTGCTTTGTCACTGATGTTACCATCATATCTCTGAGGAGCTGTGAGCAGCAGGTGTGGGCTAAAAGCGGTTTGAATAAAGAACTCATTAAATAAGGGCTAAAAATAACTGCTAACTTAAGATGAACTCGATCTGGTTTGCTAATATGAATCTATAATGTACACACAAAGATTTATCGTAGCATTTTAAAACCTCTCTTGTTGAGCACTGCTAAAATAACAAGAGACAAGTGTTTGTATTCCCGTTCTCTGAAAGCGATGTACACTGTGTGTCTTTAAGTAAAAACATGAGAACACTGTAGGAATCCTCAATGCAGAAACACGTTTTCACTTGGACATGATACCTGCATGTTATCCTTCTCAATGTTTGCTTTTGTCCACTTGTTCTCTGTTTTTCTTCTGACCTTCTCAGATTTGGCGGTGAAGGTCATGGATGAGACTTGGCCCCAACTTCAAGCCTGATGTTGAGAAGTCCACCGTTACGTTCCTGACTCTTCATCTCTGTTTTTTTCTCTACATCAGTTCATCATGGGAGACTCTGGCTCCACCAACTCCATGCGTCTGAAGCAGGAGATCTCGCTGCTTCACGGCGTCTGCCTCATTGTGGGGAATATGATTGGCTCCGGCATCTTTCTATCTCCCATAGGTGTCCTCCAACACACTGGATCTTACGGCCTATCGTTAGTTGTTTGGGTTATTGGTGGGATCTTCTCCGTGTTTGGCGCCCTCTGCTATGCCGAACTGGGAACCACCATCCGCAAGTCAGGGGCCAGTTACGCCTACATCCTGGAGTCCTTTGGAGGTTTCCTGGCATTTATCCGTCTGTGGACATCGCTGATGATTGTGGAACCGGCCTGCCAGGCGGTGATCGCTCTTACTTTTTCGAATTACTTGGTAAAGCCGTTCTTTCCCACCTGCCCAGCTCCATATGACGCTGTACGGCTCATTGCAGCTCTCATCATAGGTGAGAGCTTTTCCATTTGTGTATGATTTAACACCACCTCAAATGAGGAACATAGTGGCATAATACAGGCTTACTTTCCCAGATAATCATTAATGTTTACTGTTCACACAGTGAGATTTATAGCAGATTACCATGAAAGGGCAATTCATGTTATAACGTTTTGAGGTTATCAAGACGATTACACACAAATGTACGATTTGAGAGAACTTAAAAAGTATTTTAATGCTTTTGTTTAAAGTAATTGCATTTTAACTTTGCGGATTCTTTGACTTCCAAAATGTCATATTAGTGTTTCTTTATATATTGTGTTTTGGGTGTTAAGTACATTTAAAATATTTCCCAAACGCTTAATAACTCCAGTAAAACCAGACGAGCATGTTTTGCATGTTTTTTCTTTAGTGAAAAGCTATTTTTTTTATTAGAAACTGCAAATTTGCTTAAAGAATGTTGACGCACCTGCTTGATTAACGTAACATGAGTTTAAAACGTGCTTCAAACTTATGTTTTAAGCTGTGAAAGTTATGCTAAAGGAGTAGTGAATTATATCTGAATAACTAACATTCCCTTTCTGTAAGTCGATCAGTGTGTTGTTTTAAATCGATAAGCGCTGTACGTGTTCTGGTTTAGTTTTTTTCCTAGCCAGCTGCCAGACTGTTTTCTCCATCAGATTGTTGGCATTATTCAGGCATTTTACTTCTGTCAGCAGACATTGAGATCCTGCCAACTTCCATGAGAAGTCATTGGTGAAGGTTGCCATACTCAGACTTGTGTGTTTTGTTTGTTCACAAGGGATTTTTTGCTCGCCTGTCACCTGTGGCCTGTTTAGTTTCTTATGGCACGTCAAAGTCCAGTCACTTCTAAACAATCTAAAACAAAAAGCTACAATCCAAATAGTAAACACCTTTTGTGAGAACAAACTATAAAACTGTGTATATGTATGCCATTTATTTTCTTAATTTGTCACAGGTTTTTAATCACAAATAGCACTATTTTTTTTGACTAACAATATATATCCTGTTCAGATGAAATGCTACAGGCTAAGATTACACAGAAATAAACAAAATATGTGTTGTTTAATATGTGTGTTTAATCAGTCTACTTAGCATTACAGTTACAATAGGTTGACTCTTTAGGGCAGTTGACTAGAGATTGGACAGGACTGTACGCCTCTGCAATAAAGCCTAACTGTTAACAGTCAACTGAATTACTGTCAGGATAATTCAGGCCTGGTCTGTGTTTCCCAAAAGAATATTAAGGCTAAGTAGATTGTAGAGATCAATCAAATGTTCTCCGTGATGCATTTAGGCTTAAAGATGGTTCAAAGAAAAACAGCCCTGGTTTGTCCAGGAAAGTAGATGGCAGTAGTTCCACAAGCTCCTTGGTGATCTGATTTGCCAGTTGGAGATAACGTCCAGACAGGAGTCATGTTTCAGTGAAGCTTCACAAACAAACAATGAATTATTTAAAAAAACAAGAAAGTCATGCATAACCTGTAATTTTATCTTTAAGCCACCCAGAAATGTTGCCTTGATTGGGAAACGTCATGCATTAGACATCTGACAATGTCTTAATGTGTAAAACAATAATGTGTAAAAAAAACCACTGCATAGTTTCACTGCATAAAAAGATTTTTGCCCTCAATGTAGATTTCAGACCTTAGGCAACCTTTAAATGATTTACAGTCCCACAAAGAACATACAGTCAATGTTTATGCGCATGAACAAATAACAGATAAGCACAAAGCACTAATTTGTGCCTATTAAAGGAAAGGCAAACAGTGGCTACGTGTCTCCATCTGACTTTTAAGTCACGTCTGCTCCCGCATCTCCTGCAGGTCTGCTGACGTTTGTGAACTGTATGAAGGTGAAGTGGGGGGCAATTCTTCAGGTCATCTCCACTGTGGCTAAAGTCCTGGCTCTCATAGTCATCATCATCGCTGGAATGATAGTTCTGGCTCAAGGTACGAACATACAGACACCAAACTACACCTCCACTTTGTGAAGTTGTGGACTGAATAAACTTGTTTGTCAATTTTGTTCCTTAGAGATTGAAAATGCAGAAATATTGCATAACGGCAGTTTAGAATAATTTTAAGCGCTTCCAGATTTGTTAGACGCTCGTACACATGTGGGCCTCTGTAACTCCCACTGTATCCAGTAACGTTTACTGGTACCTCCCAATAAAAGTCAAATCTTGTGATTGGTGCTTAAAGCTCATTGGAGATTCCTAAAACCCAAAGCTAACTTAATATTATTATATAATTTACCACATTTGTGTTCCCATTCCACAGGGAAGACCAGCAACTTCCAGGATTCGTTTGAGGGTTCTTTGCTGGGACCAGGAGACATGGCCCTGGCTCTGTATGCAGCCCTGTACTCGTACTCTGGCTGGGACACGCTGAACTTCATCACAGAGGAGATTAAAAACCCAGAGAGGTGAAATGCTTTTATGATTTATGCATTCAGCCTTTATGACCTTATATCATTATAGAGGCCTTGTAGAATTTTTGTGTTTCTGAACATTCATAGTTTCACTGCAGGGCCATTTAAAGTAATTTAGTAAATGCAAAGAGGTAATTAACCTTTAAACAAAAGAAATCATGACTAGCTGGATGGCCGCCCTTCATAAACATGTATTGTCTTGAACGTGTTAAGAGGCTAGCATTATGCATGAACTGCTAATGTAGGTGTCATCTTATCAAGCTAAATTTAAAGTCAGGATGGCTGATTTTATAAAGAAAAAATTTGTTATGATGGTTGAAAGTCCTGATTTGATGTAGTATTGTGGTCTAAATAAACATACTTGCCTTCTGTGGAAGGCACAGGGCCATAAAATATTTGTCCAATTATTGCATTCGGTCCGAATGCAATGATAGGATGTCCTACTTGCCTGTCAAACTATGTACTTGTTTATTTAGTGGAGGGGGCGTGGCTTTAAATAGCACTTTGAGGGGGAAGCAGGAATATTTTTTTAAGCTAGGTTGCTAATGCTAGCCTCTCTGTAATTGCTTAACAGTAAGTATTTGTTTACAGTTGTCAATTTTAAAGTAAAAATGGAAAGCTCACATAATCTCTCTTTATCTCCTCAAGGAACCTGCCATTGTCAATAGCGATCTCAATGCCGATCGTCACAATAATCTACATCCTAACCAACATTGCTTACTATGCTGTACTGGATAAGAACACAGTGCTGAACAGTGAAGCCGTGGCTGTAGTAAGATTTTTGAAGATCAGGATTTTCAAGTTCATGTATCAAAGTACAATAAACAAGTTGCAGCATATATTCCTGTGCCAAAGTACAATAGACAAGTTATAGCATATATATAATATATATGTAAAAGTACAATAAACAATTTACAGAAATATATATGCAGTATGTTCTTAACCTCTGAACATGTCAAGCTACTGTAGCCAAACTATAACCCACATAAGTGACAGTGTCTGTTTAGTGTAATTGCTACAGATTTGATCATGTTTTCATCTCCTGTTACACTGATCTAGTTAAGGCAAGCAGCCTAAAGCAATCTCTGTCTCTCTCTTTTTCTCTCTCTCTGTCTGTTTCTCTCTCTAGAGAAGCTCTATGACATTAGTCCACAAACTCACTGCCTGGTAATTAGGCTAGTATGTTGCTCTGAGGAGGTTTATAGCTCATTTATGTCCCACAAACTGTTTACAAGTTTCTTAAGACAGTTTGATGTTCTGTTTTGTTTTCTGTTGGGAAATAAGTAGAAGAATAAAAGGGATAAATAAATCAGTAGCTGCATTGGAGAAAATATTGGTGTCACATCACAGCATCTGTAGTGCATTATTAAATGATTATTAGGTTATTAAAATGATATCAGAAGAGGTAGAAATGGCTTTAGAATGTGTTAGAAATTCTATAACTAAAATATTTTAATATACATTGATGTAATATACAGTAATGGTTATATAAAATATGCATACCCATACTAATCTATGTAATCTATATGTTAATTCCCTTGATAATGGATAACATTGTATAACAAAGGGACAAGGAATTTTATTCATGCGTTATATTTCAACATGCAGGAAATTGAAACCTATCCATAATTTTATGTAGTGATTCATCAGCAGGAATCTAATGTTAAATAATGTTAAACGAATGCTGTTGTGTCTCCCACAGACGTTTGCTGACCATGTGTTGGGTTATGCAGCCTGGCTCATTCCTCTGTCTGTGGCCATCTCCTGTTATGGAGGCCTAAACTCTTCCATTATATCCGCCTCCAGGTAAACCTTCTAACCATCTCCTGTCGTTCACTGAACCTACACCTGGTTGCTTTTCTGAGTTACTTTTTCTCCTTCCAGGTTGTTTTTCGTCGGGTCACGTGAGGGTCATTTACCCAACGTCCTTTGCATGATCCACGTCAAGCGGTACACACCAATCCCAGCGCTGCTTTTCAACGTAAGAGTCCACAAACAGGCTCGGACACGCCTGTGATATGCGGCATATCCAGTATATCTGCAGCATTTCTCAGTGTACGGCTTATTTTCCTGTTTTCCCCTCAGGGTGGCATGTCCCTCATATTTCTGTGCGTGAAAGATGTCTTTCAGCTAATTAATTACTTCAGTTTTAATTACTGGCTCTTCATTGGCCTGTCCATCGCCAGTCAGATCTACCTGCGGTTCAAAGCCCCCGAGATGCCTCGTCCTGTCAAGGTGAGCCCAGGGTGTAGGATGTGATTTTCAACCTATTGGTTAAAAAAAGCCAAAACGGTTGAAAATGGGGCAAATTATTAATAAACATCTTTGGGGAAAATTTGAAAACTGATGGTTGAATTGAAAAGGAACAGATGAGGGGTTGTCTAGGAACTAATACTTTACACTGAAAAACTAACATCACTTGTTTGTCAAGTGTGTGACATGATTTATTGATATTGGATTGTGTGTGTGTGTGTGTAGTTGAGTCTGTTTTTCCCTGTAGTGTACTGCCTGTGCACCTTGTTTCTGGTGGTTGTGCCGCTCTACAGTGACACCATAAACACAATGGTGGGGATCATTGTTGCTCTTTCTGGGGCTCCTGTGTATTTTTTATGCGTGTACCTCCCACCCAGTTCCAGACCCGCCTTCCTGGGACAGATGCTCGGTGAGTTCTGCACACAAACACACAGGAATTTCTTATTTCTTTAGTTTAGTTTTTGTTTGTTCAACTGGGCACCAGTTCGGATCACAGCTGTAAGCAGCAGGAGCTGTTTTTATTTTTAAACTCTGCACTATGTAGTACACTCCCATTCAGTTTGCTTTCTAGGGTTTACTATTTCAAAATTGTTTGACTGTCGATGGGCGGGGCTACACCAGGGACAGAGTGCCACTGGTCCACCCAGATTGGAGCATGAATCAGAGCTATTAAAAATGTTGCTTGGGAAATTATCACACCTTGCAAACAGTCATCACTACATTTTATTGTACTTATATATTTATGTAGTTTGAAATACAGAACAATGGCTGTATTGTTTAAATAAAATGAGTCTCTATAGTCATGGCTATTATGTAATCTGTAGTCGTGCTGTTACATGATCTGTAGTTAAAGTGCGTTGCTAAAACAAGTACACAATGCGGCGTATGTTGTGCAGATTTGTGTTTTTTGGGAGCATCAGGTAAAATAAAATTAGAAACAGACCAGTTTTGCTATTTTCCAGCCAAATAAGTTGCTATAAGATGCTAATGTATAGCTAGCATGGAGCTGCATGCTTTTTTGTTTCTTTAGGTTTTTTGAAAAACAGATTTAAAAATAGTAATACATTAGAGCAGTTTTGAAAAGAAAACGTTAAAAAAATAGTATATTAATAGTAAAAGTATGAAATAGAAACACATTAATTTTTTATTTTGAGCCCTGAAATTACATAGAGTAAGAGTACAAAATACTCGGTTGCACTGTTTTACAGTACACATGATACGTTCATGTAATACAGGAATGTAAAGTAGGCGTTATTACATTTTTTTCCCTGTTTCATTAAGCTCCACCCTCTTATTAATCTCCACCCTTTTTGGACTGGAATGTTGTGGTAATAATTTATCTGAGCCCATAATGTGCTCTCTTGCAATGGGAGGATTAAGCTCACATAATGATGCATATATACTGCACATATTGTAAGCGCTTAACCATGTACAATGACTCCACTGTCTTCATCCCAGACTGCAGTTCTCTGGTGTTATAAATCCAAAAGTACATTACAGAGAAAGTAATCCAAAGTACATAGCAAGTGTAACAAACTGTTGTAATTGTATTTGTAATTACTTGTTTGTTTTATTCAGATGGAATCTCGTTATACACCCAGAAACTGTGCTACTGCTGTGTAGCAGAACCGGGCTTGGACCTTGACAATCCACCTGATGTGAACAAAAAGGAGTAAACACATTCTTCAAAGCAAGCTAAACCAAAATTTATTTAGTTTTTTCTCAAAGCCCGAATTATCCAGGCTTTGAGAACGAGCCAAAAGTCAAGCCAACACGTCATGCTTGCAACAGTTTGATTGTGCAAGAATTTATTATACATATATATTAAGATTAAAACTGGGACGTTTAAAGGAACACACAAACACACACACACACGTGCCTCTTACACCTCAGGTCTCTCACTGCCGTCTGTCTGCTGTGGGCAGTACACCAAAACTTATATCACGTTTAGTCAGTAGACAGATTTATAAATGATATACGAGTCTATTTGAGTCTTAGGTCAAGGCTATTGTGATGTGGTGCAATTGTAATTTTAATAGCATTTTCTTGTGGTTCTCACCAGCTCTGTTGACCTCAGATGTTTGGATTAGTTGTTTTTCACTGGTGGCCAGTCTTGCGTGAGTCTCATTGAAGATGAACAAGTTTAGTTGCGCCTGGTAACTGGAACAGTAGATTGATGATCAGGATTTTTGTTTACTGAATTTGAGTGAGTTTTAAATGTTTGTAAGGAGAGTTTTCACTGGTACACAAGACTTAAAAGCCATACAGTTTCAGCTGGGACCTAAGCTTGCCTTGAAAGAGTTTTCTGTTATTGCAAATATCCTTATAGGTGCTTTAATAGGCATTTTCACGGCTGTAGGTAGTTTGTAGATGTGTTAGTTTTAAATTTGCTTGTAGTTTACCCACGTTTTAATATAATGTCGTTTTTCTGTTGTATTACATTACATTTAATGGTGGACAATATAATTAGGCCCCGGAAATAACATGAAGGTACTGTACAGTCTGTAACTATAGCAACTATAAAGCACTGTCATATTGGACCACTGTCACTGAATGCAGGAGCAAAATGTGTCATGTTTGTGTGTCATGTTTAACATACAGGACCAGGAATGGACAGAAGCTGATTTCAAGTTTGTTTAAAACGTTTTGGTCATGAATTTATTTTAATTGATCATTGTAAGTGGATTTGTATTGAATCTATGCAGGTTACTGATAGCATGCACAGATATCACTTTAACCGCTGGGTGTTTTTTACATTTCCAGAGTGCTGATCACTTATTCTCTAGTCTTGTTTAGGACACATCAGAATATTACACCAAAGAACAGGTTGCAATTCAGGAATTTCAGCTTAAAGGTAGCAAAATTTAAAAATGTCTTAAGGCTGCAGTACCTCCAAATATTGCTGTCTGTTATTTTAAGTGTGGCACTTGATTCCGGTTCATTCTTGTCATTTAGAAATCAAAGTTTTTGTAGTCCAGTCAGAAGGGTTGTTGTTTGTTTTTGTAGTATTTGTAGTCCAGTCAGAACACACCAATACTTGGTTTGATTTCAATTTGAGTTTTCATTGGATGCTTGTTTGGTCACCAAATTGAACTTTTTATAATAAAGTACGGTTGCGTTTACGTTTGGTTTTCTTGTATTCAGGTGAGAAATGTTCTTGTACGTTTCCTGATCTGAGTACTGTGTAGTTATTGTGTGCCTTACGCAGTTGTTATTTGTAAAAGCCAATCAAATAGGCTTAGATGAACAGATATAAAAACGTATGCTCTTATAAATGGTCTTATAAATGTTTTCTACATGTTATATGACGTATTACTGTGTTAGCTAGTTACTATTTATTGTATTGATGCAGAACTGTACCCACCTAATGACAATAAAGATTATAGAAAGAGAAACATTGCCACCATCATTTTGATAGTTTGACTATGTTGCTCTGATTAAAAAAAATCTGAATCTGTGAATTAAGAATGAATCATGAGTTTAAGTCCACAAGGGGGCGTTATAGGACCACAACTATTTGACTCCTTTTAATGTGTAATTGGTAAACGTTTCAAAGTTTTTGTAAATTGGGATCGTTTAATTAAGTCGGTGTTGCATGTTTTTATACGGAATCATGTTTTTATATAGCATACTGCACCATGGTTTTTCTTATTTCATTCATAATTTGTTTTTTTAAAACCTGTGCGGTGAGATTTTCACTGAAGAAGTAACCGTATAATAACACCATTGAAATAGCCAATAAGAAAATACACCATAGAAATATCGATTAGCCAAATTGATTGAGGTGTGTGTTCCCTGTCTGGTATCCAATCCCTACCTTTTGTCCAGAAGACGAGTGAGGTCGCGTTTCGGTTTTGTGTCTGTGTGGTGAGTGTGCATGCTCAGATACTGGTCATATAGATGCTGCTTTCTTGATCAAGACAAGCTTGTGTGTGTGTGTGTGTGTGTGTGTGTGTGTGTGTGTGTGTGTGTGTGTGTGTGTGTGTGGCATGGGGAGTTGGGTTCCCCTGACTCATGCATAAAACATTGATCTTAGGTGATTCGAACAGACGTGTTGAGACGCCACACGCGAGCCTCACAGAGTCGGCTTGGAAAACTGGACAGGATCTTGTCCTGGATATGAGTTCATGGTTGGAGAACGAGGGAATGCTTGGGCTGATCCTGGTCGGTGACACCCTGCGGGCACGTTCTGGTGCGTGACCATGGAACTGTCACGAAAGCTGCACTGGATTCGTAATCGGCCCTGGAGGGCGCGGGCCCGGCACATGAAGTTCAGCAGTGAGTGCGAGACATTTATCTGTGTGGAAAATGTTGTCAAGGCAGGGAAGAAGTATGTTGTCAATTCTTTAAAATGGCCCTTGTATTTGGGCTGGTAACTAAAACTTACACTTGTTTATAGAATTCACTTACTGTGGTTTGGTGTCTGAAATAGCTTGTATTCAGTATCTGGCTGTAGGTGTGAGTGGCTTGCATTCACGTGTGAACAGGAGAGAAAGTGCTGAGGGGGTGTGAAGGTACGTAATGTTCACAATAGCTTCTCTTCTAGTCCCGTTTCGCTCTGAGATAAACACCATGGATGTCCAGGATCGAGTTTTGGTCACGCTCCAACTCATGCTGTGCTCTGATTGGCTGAGGGCCAGCACCGCTGATTGATGATGTAAGGAATTGGCCCTTGTGTTTGTTAGATTATTGGCAGACATTTTCAGCCAGCAGTTCCCTCACATGAGAACACAAGTTACTCCTACAAGTCTTAGGATATCAGGATACAATTATTTATTTAAAGTTATTTAAAACTTGAATATATTGTAACGTTATTCAGCTTTTCTTTTATTTGACCTCATAGATTTATATAGAAATATTTCTGTTTCCTGTTTCAACCCGTGTTGCAATTTAAAATCAAAACTTCAGTTTAAATTAAATAAATTGAATGTAATTTTTAATCAAAAATAAATGCGGGAGTAAGAGAGAGAGAGAGCAGAAGAGACCACATGATGGTGAAGCACTTGGCATGTCTGCATTAGACTGAGTGGACTGACATTCAGGACTGAAAAGATTTCACAGTGAATTGCTGCGTTTAATTCTGCCCTTACTAACCATGAAAATGTTTTCAAATACACAGCTAAAGGTATGAAAATACAGCTTTAAACTGCTTTAATGTGTGTTATGGTGACATTAATGTTAATGGATGATAAATACCTTGAAACTTTCGGCCTCGACCTGTGTTGTACAGTATTTAAACTTTAAGGGGCGCTAAGCATCGATACAGATTCAACAAGCGGTCATGTTTAGGCTCAGATGAGCGCGACTCACTGTAGTAAATCAGATGAATCAGATGAATCAGCTCACTGTAGTGAATCTGTTGCTTTAATCTGAATCGTACTATCCCTGCGTCAAAACAAGTCAAGCCATAGAAAACAGAGCGAGATGAAATCCTGTTTTAGGTGTCAGAAAAGGTTTTGTTCAAGGTTATTAGTCAAAAACACTGTGACAGCAGAGGGAACACATTCTCTCAGTCCCTTTGTGTAGCTAATTGACTACAGTATTAGTTGGAGCAAAGAGCCGTCCAGGCCTTTACAAACCAAAGCATCAGCGCCACAGCTGCTGCTATTCTGTGAATGTTGATCATGTGCCACGAATTCCAGCTCAGTCACTCCCAGATCTGAACTCCAGACAGTGATAAAATAGTTTCTGCCTGCTCCTTTGTGATCCCTGCTCCTTTTCTTTCTGTGATCGAAAGAAAGATGTCCTGTGTGTAAGGCAAGGGCATGAAATTTATTATTTTTTTCTGCCTGTTGCCTTTTGTTTCATGGTAGTTTCTAATGATGAGTTTAGGACTGTGTATGTTCTTGTGGTGACATCAGCGAATCCGCATTATGATGTCATGTACCTGTGACTCCAGAGTGATTAGTCACATGGTATTTCTGGCTTATGTGATTGGCTCAAGACACCTGGATGTGGAAATATTTTTGACCTTCCTGTATAGCTAGCTAAAACATGTCTACAATTTTGACCAACTTGCTCAGTGAAATTCTGTTACTGTTTTGTCAGTACAATAGTTTAACTAATTGTTGAGCAAGACAATTTACCCTAATGCCCTCTATAGCACACATTGCTTGGCAACAGTTACACTGTTATCAGCACCTTTGGAATGCAGTAAAGCTGTTTGCATTCACAAAGTACATAGAGTACGTTTCTGGCCTAACAGGTGTATTGAAGCCATGTTAAAGCATGACTGCTTATCAAAACTGTGTCTGCAAGCGCCACAACATTAAAATGCCGCATTTAAGTCGTAAAATAATAGTCGGCCCTACTGTGCAGCTGTATTGCTTTTGTGTCTAAGAAAAGTGACGGCTCTCTGTAGATAAAAAGATAATCTGCGTGAATCGAACCCAAACCACCCATATTAAAATTAATTGTTAGGAACGCCCCTCAGTTTGTGAAGGATGAAATGCGCACACACAGAGCTCTGGAGGGACTTATTTCAATTCAAAGGCTGCTTTTATCTCTGTGAAGAGCACGTCTGAGCAGCCTGGCCTATCATTTAAAGACTCACATATAGACATGGTAGAGACGTATTTGTTCCAGCCAGACAAAAGGAATCGCAGCATGAGGAACAAGGGCTCGATTCTCACCACATGAGGGGCTTGAAGGTGTCTGAGGGGTGTGGAAGGACCCCCAGAGACACCTCAGGCTGTGATACACAGAACTGTCTGCTGTCTGACACCAGACGCCTTACCTGCAGAGTCTTTGAAGATCACAAGAGCGTAGAGGAGAAGAAACTGGAAAAAGATAATGAAACACCAACAGTGCGTCAAACTATATAGAATCTATTGTTGCTGAAGTTAAAGGGATTTGGTTGCCTTCAATTTCCTTTAAAGCTCTTGTTAAAGATTTGGGGAGATGAAACTATTGATCCAAGCCTTTGTGTGCTGTAAGCCCCCTGACAACACACGCCCTCAATGAGACCCCCAACAACCCCCGTGATTTATCAGATCCGGTTAGCATTTATTTCCCGCTCGTTTGATCGCTACAGTTTATCAGGGTCTCGATTGGTCTTCAGCAAAGAAAAATAGACGTATTCACTTCCTCCATTTTGTTAGAAGTCTACCACTGTTTCTCAGCATATGGCCTGTTTCACTTAATCAGCACTATTTATCATTATTTTTTATTCTGGTGGCTGTTTTAACAGACATGAACACAGCTTCCTATAAACACTTTTAAACTATCACTACTCATCCGTTGTTTGGGGGAATAAACATGTTTTGGGCTTAATGTAAGCTTTGTATTCTGCAGTTTGGATGTATGTAAAGGATATTTTTATGTAAATATTATCTCATGCAGATTAGATTTGAACTACCTAGCATAGCAACCCTGAAATTACTTGGATTAACCCTGAAATTTCTGTATTAATTTACATGCTGGTTCAGACAGGCTTTTTGCTGGTTGTTTAGTAGTTAGTAGTTAACCTAACAGACCTAGGAAGTTTTTCTGGTTAAGCACCAGCAACTTCACCTACATTTACTTGTGACCAGGTTTACATTGAAAAACATCACAATTCTGTACAGTTTTTAACAATTCTGTCCTTGATAGAAAACTGGTGCATTGCTTCTTTTAGCATTGACATCTGTGTTTCGTCAGAGGAGGGCTGTGACAAATCACTGTAGAAAGTTAGATGCCAAAAATAACCTTCTTTCCTTCTGATAACCCAGTTCATTTCTGAGGAGTCTGAAGCAGAGTGTTATTCTTGGTCTTATTTGACACATCTGTCAACAATCAGACAGACTAGCACCATGATCAGTGCCTGAGGACTATTCCCACCCCCAGAAACACTCAGGAGACTGAAGCTTGTCCTACCACTGGTACTGGAGCTTGTGTCATGCAACATGGTGCAAAGTGCTCATAGATTATCCTCATGGTGAACCGCTAACTGCTGGTCAGAAATTAGTTTATGCTTTTGCTAATGTTCAGGACCCAGTTTACCCAGTTTGGGTGTAAAATCATTGAATGTTAGAATTTGCATTTGTTTTTGAGACTAAACTCTGAGGCTGTTTCGGTCCTCAAGCACGTGTTTTTATTTTAAAAAGTCTGTTAAGACTAGATTAGGCAGCGAGGTGATTAATACTAGCTTACTAACAATAGCTGTTACCTAATATTGCCATCTGAGAGCCGTGACAATGAGGCAAATAAACCCCTCAGGGAGACGATGGGTGAGCATTAAACATACGGCAGAAGTCTGTGGTGTTGCTAAGCTGCGTTTTGTTTTCAGATCAATATTTAAAGTTCACAGGTTTGTATGGTATGTATGCTTTTATTCTGACTGTGGTTACTGTCAGAGGCTGTTTTGCATTATTGGTTGCGTCTAGAAAATGATTTATTGAAAAAATGAAGAAGTTTCCATTGTCTTACTGTAAAAATGACACATTTTGTGTCTGAAACAGATGTAAAATGTGACACCCTAAGGTGAAGTAATGTTGAGTACAGTGACCCAGAAATTTAGGCAAAGTTATAAAACAAACGCTGCTTCTCCATTAAAACAGGGTACTGTACATGCAGATTACATAAGCTGTAATATGTATATTTTGCAAGTTAGAAATCTTTTAAAAAAAGAACCACAATCTTTTCATAACAAGCCACATGATCTGAGGTAACATTCATTAATCACAAATAAATATCACAATATGAGTCACATGTCAAATTGTAATACAATGTAAAATTACTGAGGTTAGTAACAATAAATTGTGTGAAGCTAGATTTCCATTTATTCATTTGGCAGACTCTTTTATCCAAAGCGACAGTGAATTCAAGGAACACATTTTTTAGTCAGGACTTGCCTTCCCCTGGGATCGAACCCACAACCTTTGCAGTGTTAACACAATGCTCTACCAGTTGAGCTAGCAGGAAATCTCGTTTCGTTTATTCATATGAATTGTTCAGAACAGTCACACATGCCTCTGTTTGTGTGTTCAGTACCCCAGCTCATGTATTTTTTTAACCTTAAGCTATGAAAAGCCATTTTAAAAAATGCAGATGATTCTTTATATAGAAACAGCTTGAGGACTCAGTTGTGAAGACAGGATCATTAACCTGATTGATCGTCTCGTACTGTTTTGTGTATTGGAGCTCAGCATTTGTTCTCATTATAGACGTTTTTTGGCTTTTGTTCTTTCTCTATGTTTATTGTTTAAACCAGTTTTACTATGAGTCTTACAGGCAGAACAGAAAGTCTTCCTACTCCATGGCAACACGCCTCTCTGAAGCTAATACAGGATTCTTAAGATGGAGGTTAAGCTCCTCAAGAGAGTTTTGGGTTACGGAGATGTGATTCATTCGCGCCACTCTCGCTGTTTCATTTCCTTTCTGTTCATTTGAGCCGTCTTCAAACTTCTCGCTGTATCTTTACCTGAGGAAAATATATTGTTTTAAAGCATGAGGGAACATGAGGTATTAGATATCCACAGTTATGTAACTGATAATTACTCAAGCCAATGAAGGCGCTGGTATTATGAAAGAATAGGGCCGTTCATACATGCTGTTGCAGGTAAGGGCCCTTGAACACAGTCACAGCAAGAGCCATCATCCGTAGAGGTGCTTTCAGGGTTTAACAAACTCCCAGTCTTTGATCATAATGTCACTAATCCTGACTGACCCCTGCTGGAGAGGAATTTAGCTGCCTACTTATACAAAATGATTCTTCATCCTTAGCAAACACAGCAGGACAAATATACTATAGGACTCTTTACAGTTTTTACAGTTTGCTTAGCCATTCTTGTTAAAAGGGTCTTTGTGTGTGATAAAATATTGTAATTTCTTTAAAAACATACTTTCTTGCAATTGTTTTAGTGATAAAAGATGTGTTTGTAAAGCAATGACACAATTAAGAATGTATCATATATGTTCTGATATATGGCCATAACAAAGGAATTGCACAACTGCTTTGTTAGCAATACCTTAGCAACTGCATGGCAACACCCACTGAAATTTTGCCCAGGCAAGCACCACTAACATTTTCTTCAGAAAATGTGCAAGTATAGTTTAAATATTTCTAGGTTTACTAAATGCTAAGTGGATAAAACCTGCTGGATAATTATCAAACCTGATTAGACAGACAACAGATGGGAGAAAGCTGAGTCTTCATCAGTTTCATTGTGTCTCCAAAAAGCTGACAGATTTACAAATGAGTCACTCTTTTAAATCCAGTCTTGGCCTCCAGCAACAGCTTATACGAGTGATTGGAAAACAACTCTCTGACACATCTGAAGCTCATAAATCAGTCTGAAAACCTCATTAAACATGATGTCGTCTTAGAAAAGTAGCCACACAACAGGTACACACCACTGTGAAGGCACAAAAACATGACTAAATGAGGGGAATCCAGGCTTTGAAGAGCCCTCTGGTTTGTGGCCCTGTGGCCCCGGTATGGGCAACCAGTTCCTGTTGATGAATTCTGGGATGTTTCCATGGCTGAGAGTTGTTTTAAGAGCAGGATGTGGGCCCATTAAGGAATGCCAGGATGCTTGGGTTGGCCAGGCTGAATGAGCAGAGGGTGACAGCCTCACCAAGCATGCTGGGAAAGAGCATTCTTATGCAGATAGACTGGAAAAGAACTCCTTGTCTGGAGTTCTGGAACTCCATGTGGGAATCTCATACAGAACCCCGGGTCGGAAAACTAAGTGCCCGGTACCAGGCTGTTCTCAGCATGCTCTGGGAAGTAAGGAGCATTTGATTTTGGAAAATATAATGAATCTCTTTCAGATCAGTGATGTAAATCATTTTGGGGCTCATAGGAAGTTGTTAGTGAGGCTATGGATATTGTATCTTTTTACTGATATGTTTTTGAGGTACCAAAATTAAAATTTGAATGAATTAATTCAAGTATTTATTTAGTGCCTTTTTTGTAGTCAATAGAAAATCCCAACTCACAGTCTCTTTAACAGACAAATGCCAAACACAGTCGCAGACATTACCAGTATCAGACATTACCAGTACCAGACATTATAACAAATGAGGACATGGCTTGCTAATGAAGAGATCATGTGTTAGTATAATAGGTCTTTGAAATCCCATTAGAGTGGCGGCCATTACCACAGTTCTTCTGCACTCGTAGTTTAAACCCACAAAGTTACCACATCATTGCATGTTCACTGTTGCTTGCTGACAGGAAGTGACACCCTGTGACCTTTTGGCACAACCAGAGCGTGACCAATACTGCTCCTAACCAACGCCCTCATGCTTAGAGATGCATCAGGGGGGTGTGGCTCCTTTTCCTTCCCCTTTTCTTTCTCTTTCCTCCTGATGTTGCAAAAACATGCTTCTCACTGGTCACCTGTTTGCATGGGAACGGATGTGATGCAAACCACAGACACTCCACCCTTGGACTGTTACAATGTTCTTTATGTGTCCCTTTAATTATCCACTTACCCTACAGTTTATCTTTAATTTACTAAAGTGCAACAAATTGTGACTGGCAGCATTGTAGCTTATGCTAATTATACACATGCTGTTTTTGGATTACAAGAGTAAGTGTTGTTTTGGTTCACGATTCATCTCACAATTATCAAGACATTCACCATAGAGTACAATAAGTAGAATGGTATATAAATGTGCAATCATTCTATATCACAGCATAAATGCTGCAATTACTTTTTTGGCATGCATTATAAAATGTCTGAAGAAACTTTTTTGATATTTAAGAGGCACATTTCTCTATCAATGCAGTAAATATTTGATTATGCTGAACTATTTCTTTGAATTTGACTCTGAAAAGGGCAATGGGGATGTGATAAACAGTTGTGGTGAAAACAGATGTTACATTGGGTGTGACTCAGTAAACATGTTTTTCACATAACTTGTGCCATGTTGTGCCATGTATACCCCCTTTTTATATTGGGTCACTAAGAGTTTAAACAGTAACCAAAGTTACGTCCCACCTTTTAAAGTTGCATTGGAGACACTGCATCAAAATTGTTTAAGAACTCAGCATATCACTGTGAGAAAATCTGTTTTTTCTGTGAGAAAATTTTGTTTATTTTGTATTTTAAAAGCCCTTATTTACAGCTTATGGCTTTGCTTTATTGCAGTATGTTCATTTTTGTGAACTACAGTGATTAGATGAAAAGAAAACAAAAACTTTCTTTTCCCAGCATGCTTTGCTGTCAGCGACTACCATCTAATGTTCAATTCAATATATTTATACAGCATTTTCACAATAATTTAGTGAGAATACAATTTTAAAACGTTTTATTGTATTAATTAATTATTTACTGCATTAATTTTGAAATTCTATTATTTTGTATTTTGTCTATAAATGACACATTCTGTTCTTATTCTAATAGAACAGAAATGCGATATGTAAATAATGTTGATGCATGACAGACTGCTGTCAGAAGACAGTTGATGACAGGTGTACAGGTGTGAGACAGCCAGGGGTGGAGGAGGGCCTGACAGCAGCCTGGGCATCCCAATCTGTGGTTGGAGGACAGGTGTATAAAAAGAGGTTAGCGATATAACAAGCAAAAGAAATATAAAAGTAGCAGGAAACATATAGCTTTAACTTTCTCAACTTCCTTGCCTCTTCCTTGTACAATCTCTTTAAGTTATAGCACAACCTGTGCCAAAAAGGTTCTTACATAAGTTTGTTACATCATTAAGTGATTTAAAGGAAGCCCTCTTGCAGTTCCCTAAACTGTTACCCAGATCGGAACACTGACTCATATTGCTGTAAATTACCATAATCTGGAATCCTTTAACTCATTTAAAAAAGTAAGACTGCCTCAGCCAATGGCGTGTTTGTGGGGACGGGGCTATCTGTTTGTCTAACCAATGTTCAGGAAACCTGTCTGAAACATTTTTGGATTGATAATGTGCAGATTACTGTCCTTCTCTAATGTTTGTATTTTTCATGTAGTGTGTAACTAGTTGTACCTAGATCAGTCTGGGGTGCGTGGGATGTGTTTTTAACAGCAGGTGTGTGTGTTTGCATGTGTGTGTGTGTGTGTGTGTGTGTGTGTGTGTGTGTGTGTTTGGATATGACTGTTGCTTACTAACAGTGATGTGACTAATAGCTAATCGTCTCTAACAGCAGAACAGATTGATGATGAATCTTTATTGCCTTAAAATATTGTTTATACATTTTTATATTTATAACAGAAATAAAAACACCTGTGTGTGTGTGAGAGAGAGTGTGTGGATTTAATGTGGCATAAATGAGGATACTGTATGAATATTATATACAAAGCTGTTTAAAAGAGGGTCAGCTGGTTTAAAGTAAATTACCAAGCATGTTAAAACATTTCTATCAGTAAAACATTTCATGCACAATAAAAAGCATTTTGCATTGTGATGCTGCATTAGAGGTTTGTACAGACATCAGGATACAGCTAGGATTATTTTTATGTTATAGCCCCTGGTCTACAGAACAGTTCCTCCTGGCTACCTCAGGGGTCTTATTACTCTCTTGTCCTTCATTATTCATGTGCAAAGAATTGAAAGGCACGACTAGTAGACTGGCAGCCAGAGACATGAGTCAGGCTACCTTAGGCTAAATACACAGTTGTGTAAACATCTTTATATCATATGAGGGCATGTTGCTTGCATAACTGCAAAATCTAAAAAAGACTCGTAAAGAACATGAGATGAAAATGGACATTGTGTGTTTGTGCCAAAACAAAATCTAATCTAAATTTGTACATTTTATTAAGAAACACAACTTGCCACCACAATGCCACAATGTTTTGGGTTGCTAGAGTGTTGCTAGATGGTTGCTAAGTTGTTGCTAGTTTGAGTGTGATCAAAAGGGCCCACCCCAAGTCTGATGTTTTGCTCCTTAGATGTGGCTCTTAAGAACCTTTTAAGTATGAACAATAATAGTAATGCTTGTCTTTGAAACGCCACTAAATATGTGAAATATGGAGCAATCACACCCAAAAAAGAGAAAAGTTTCCTGGAAACGTGAGTGCTGTGGGTGGTTCTATTTTGGTTCCTCTATTCAGGGCATGTTTTTGAGTCCTGAGGTGAATAATTGCTGTTATATGACTGCGGATGTGTGATTCGGCCCCGCCGTTAATGAGATTGTCTTTAGGTCTATTCCACAGAGCTTTGATAGGAGGCAAACCAAAATTACAGAGAAAGAAAAGCTTGGCTCGACTCAAAACCCACTGCAGCCTCGTTGCTATTTCAGAAACACTTTAGGTGTGAAAAACTCATCGTTTTACATTACACCCAGAGAGGAACTTACAGACACGCATCAAATCATGTTGTTTAAAGCCTTTCTGTGTTACTCTAAGGTGATTTACCTCATTCACCCCCTTGTGAACTCTTTCCTAAGATTTAGTGGCTAACTGTTGAGCCGCAACATGTGATGCGTGAACCAGGATGAAGCAGAAATAGAATATCAGCCATTGGCAGATTTGTACCCCTCACAGATTGCCTGTGAGGAGCATTCTGCACTGTCCATGACACTGTGTTTGGCTCGCACAAGACCTCACGGCCTGACCTCCGCCCAGCATACTGCACTTAGCATATTTACACTCTCCATCTCGTTCTGTCACACACGCAGCAGATTATGAAATCATCGTGTTGATGAAATCAGCCTGGACGGTGTGGGCTCACACACACCCTCACACACTCGCACTCGCCCTGTTGCAGTGAGGACAACTCGCAGCGCTCTGCGCCTCTCTGCTCGGGCTCAAGCAGACAGAGAGGGTGAACACGATCCAAACATTGATTCAGTTTTACAGTAAGTTAGAGAAGAAGAAGAGAAGAAGAAATGGCCTTTTATGACATTATGGAGGACGATCTGAGCGGACTGATACATGAGGAGGCGGAAGACGTCTTTGTTGATGGTAGGGTCATGTTGGGATTTTGTTGAGTTTAGGCCGTGGTTGTGTGCTGCAGAATCAAGGGAATATGAACTTGTGGGTTTTTTAGCTACATAAATAAACACACAGTTCCTCAGATAGATTGACAGTTTAATGAATCACAAAGTTATGTGTCATCTGATTATATTACAGACTGTGTTGAGTGTGTGTTCTTGTAAATCCCTATTGTCTTTAATTATGATTGTAAATCTGTCTAATATCTCTTATGAAATGTTATCATGCATTACATGTTATTGTACAACTGCACCTGCAACTGTTATCAACCAGCTGTTTGGCATTTTAAAAGCTAGCATGTGCGAGCATGTTCAAAATATAGCCTTGTCTGATTTGTCAAGTGAATTATCTACCAAGGCAGAGGAACAGGATGCTGGTTTATATACCACAGGGCAGAAATTTCTGCCTTGCTGTCAAAACCGCATAGATGTAACTGTTTTATTGTACACTGAAACATTCTGAATGGATTTTATGGGGCTATCAAGGTTGCCTCTGAATGACTTCAGCAGGATGCAATGTGATGTAATGATTGCATTGTCTTGTTCTGTGAATGGTGTTTCAAAACAATAAAATGTTTCTTCTTGTATTAGGAAAATAACAGATCTGGGCTTTGTGCTCAAGCAGGAGAAAAATGTATGCAGGGAGCACAGACTTGTTTCAGATGCCATCACTAGGCTTTATTATTTATTAAACTCTCTCAAATTGTCCAGATATATACCTATACTAGCTGGTTTATGTTGGCATCATGCAGTGACAGGAGAGTTCTGAAATAAATAGCAGGTTTTTATTTCAAAAGCTACTTTCTTTTCTGCTTCAATCCCAGAGATTTGTCTGTGACAGGCTCTCTCAGTCCACCCACACAGAAACACTAGATTAATCTAATGTTTCTGTAGAAACCCCGTTACCTGCTGTTTCACAAATTTGGTAAAGGATAAAGAGCAGCTTATTGGTCTATGCATGAGAACAGAAAATAAATCACTTATACAAGTGATTTATTCACTCATCTCTGACTTTAAATGTTGACTGAAGGTTTAGTCTTTTTCTTGGAGGGCTAGAACTGCAGGAAAACATTGAGTGCCAATGTGTTGCTGTGAATCTATATATAGAGTGTGATTGTGTTGGACATTACCCATCACTTTCACATGGTGCTTGAACAAGCTCTTAGCATTCAGTGTTTAGCAGGAGCATTACTCACCAGATACAAAACCACACCAACATAGACAGAAAGGTTGAGAGACAGAGTCAGTCAGACAGACAGATAGTCCTATATGGACTGGGGCATGTAAAAAATACACAGAAGGATATAGGCTTTTCACAACATAGCCACAGAATGCTAATTGTAGGCAATCATCTTCTAAAAGTGAATTCTGTCAATGCAGAACTCTCTCAAAGATGCGCTAGCATACAGATGCTCAAACCTAACAGACTGAATGTACTAAAACAGGGTCCTTGCGGAAGTTTGCAGAAGATTTCCTCAGCTTTCCAAAAGTAATATTGCTGCAACAGGACTGAGGCGACAAATAGCAGATGCATGTCTAGAAACAGCATTTGAGCTGAGATTCTGTCACGCTTTCCATCAATCACATTGAGGGCTTTGTAAGAATCAGTGTCAGGTTTCAACAAGCCATTTGTGCAGCCCCTGATCTAGACTTGTATTAAACACGCTGACTGGGGAAACAATATCCTCTCTGGGGCTTCACACTGCACTGTTCTGGCATCTGGTTTCAAAGCTGACACGCTCCATGTATTGATTCATGCAGGATGGTGGTGCCATAAGGGAGATTTATGGGTGTAGTCTGGCTTCAACTGGGTTTTTGTAGAGATCTGCAAGCCTGCGGATCTGAACTGGCATAGTGATACGCTGTACAATGTGCTCAGTCATCATAGGTGCACTACATGTCCAAGGCCACCAATGCACCAATGAATAACTATGATGTCACTATCTATGTCAGCAAAGCAGGACAATTGCAGCTCTGACAGGCTGGATGACTGGAACCCATCTACTATTATAATCAAGATAATTTGGTATATTACAAGAAAGTAACATAGCGCTAATTTTATTTAGCTTTCAAAGATGTTTTTGAAATAAAGCCAATATCAGCACATCTTAAATTCCATGAATGCTACTAAGTCTTATTGTCACTTACAACTGGGCTAATAAACTACATTGGTGAAAACAAATGTTTATTGTTATTATTATTAAATTTAATTTTAATACATTTGTGTCTTTTATAAACAGTGATTATTGCCACTGTTTAATGAAAGCAAGACACTCAAACCTCACCTTTCTCCAAGAACTACAAGAATACTATGATGCTAACTTTATGTTTTTTAAAAGAGAAAGTAAAGCCCACCTTGAACCAGCCAATCACAGCTTAGCTCAGCAAACCACTCATTTATTGTACCTTGTTCCAAAACACAACTACTAGTTTAGGCTTGATCTTTCTGCAGAGACTGCAGAGTGTGCTAGTGGCAAATGTTTCATGAGGCGGCAGTTATGACCTGGTCATGTCGACTAAGGACACCCGCCTCAGGCACACAGAACAAACTGTCAGCCTTAAGGTGGGAAGAAAACAGGTACATGGAATTGCTGACTGCTGTGTTCTTCCCTGTCCTGAACATTAATATTCAGTGTAGCGTTTTTTAAGGACCGCACAATGCTTGTGTCGTGGGGGGTTGCACATTTTGTTGTGTTTTTGTCTCTTCACCACATGATGGAAGCCTCCACTGACCTACTTTAGACCCAACAAGAAGAGCTTTCCACAAACATGAGGCCATGGTTGTGTTATTGTACTACACGGTGTGTGAAAAGACACAATACAAAAGGTTAAACATTGTCAGGGACGTTGACAAATGAGCAGAGAAGCTTCCTGGTTTAGAGAGCCACCATTCAGGAAATGTGATCTGCTGATCTGGGACCAGATGAGTCTTTATATGTCTGTCATTTACCATGTCAAAACTGATCCTGGTCTTACAGTGAACCTATTATACTGATATCACTGAACACCTGGGAGCCGGCGGTCCGCAGACAGCTGTGTGAGTTGGTGGCATAGGCTGCTACCTGCACCGGAGTCTGTCATTAAGACCAAAGGCAGATAATTAGCCACAGGGCTTGGAATCCTATAATCTAACTTAGCCTCACTGACTACCTTCAGAAACCAGTTTTAAGATACACACATTTATGCGGTACAGCAGTTTGAATGGGTTTCGAAAATGTTTCTGTATTGTTAATTTTTCTCTCAACAGCTTCACACATTCTTGCCCTCAGCTGCACTAGTCTGGCTGCTTTTGGTAACCCTTTTGACCCCGGTGGCATGTGTTAACCTATTTCTGTTTGTCTCTCTCAGTGCAAATGACTGAGAAGTCAAAAGGCCCTGAGGTGGGAAATGTTTGTTGTTAGCTTTGTTGTTAGTTGTTTGCACGCTTACTTTAGCGTGCAAACATGTTTGAATGATTCCTGTTTGATATGTGTGCTTACAAGGCACAGGAATAGAGTCTGACAAGCCACAACCGAACAAATGAAATATGTTTAGCATATAAATATGCTAAATATGTATTTTGCAAAGTGGTGTTTTAATTTATCTTTCGCAGTGTAAACAGTTTGGAGCGAATGGACAGTGAAACAGGCTCCTTTAAGCCTGGGAACTGTTTGTACAGGGCTCCAGTAAATATAGCTGCTGGTCGGGGGCTGCTGATGACAGCCATAATTACAGAATGAGTCGAGAGAATGGCTGCGTATGGAGGTGTCTGTACTGTACTGTCCAAGCCTGCCTGGATGCCTGAGTACAGCCTGCATCTGTGGCTATTATATAGCACATCACACCAATACGGGAGCCTCGTTCCCAGGTCAGGTGCAACCACAATGAGCTCAGAGGGAAGACAGAGCCTTAAAGAACGAGACATGATGTGAAGTGGCTTTCGCGGTCGCTAAATCAGTGCTCAAACTTTAATGTGCTCATGCTGATTCTGTTATATAATGCAGTGACTGCAAAGCAGGCAAAGTTTCACCCACAAAACATGGATCTTAAGACCAAAATTTGTATGCTTAATATTGCTTTTCAGATCTGTTTTTTAAACCTTAAACATCAGAATTGTAGCACATAGACTGGACAGTGCTGGGCAGCTAGCACTGATTTCTATAGTGTGCAGGTTTCATGTAGCCAACAGGCACAAGGGGCTATTTTTAAACTTGCAAAATTTCAACAGACATTTTTGTTACAGTGCAGCAAGAGTGTTTTATACGGATTCACCGTGACAGCTGGAAAAAAACCCAATGTGCTTTTGGACTAGCCTTGAGCTGTCATGCGTGAGTATTTCCTGTAGTTTGACTAAATAATAGACCCCGCCCACCGTAACAACGCCGCCCGATGATTGGTCCGTTACGGTTGTGAGGGAGCGGTACAAATGTGAGCGTGTACCGCTATATGATTTTTGGTCCGATGCTGTCGTGATATCACGTCGACGCGACTATGCTGTTGTCGTTCAACATTTTATCCTTTAAGTAGATTTATTTAGCACACAAGCACGCGTTTCTGATTGGAGGAAATGGGGAAGTGATGTTTTGCGCGCATGGATGGACAGTCCACAACTCCAGTGAATAGCGTCTACTTGGAATAAGTTTTCTGTCTGTGGCGGTCAGTAGGATCTGTGTAAGTGATGCACTGCCATTAAATCTTGAAATTGCATCTACCACGAACGCTACTTTGAATCGCAGATCTTAACCGGATCTCTGTTTAAAGGAGAATATCAAGGCATTGCTGTGGTTGACCGCTGACTTGTTTTGATGCATTGTGTCAAGTAGGCAGGTGGTAAAGTGAATTATTGCAACTAGATTACTGCAACTATTTCTTTCTCTATATATTTTTAAAATGGACGTTTAAAATGCAAATGTTGGTTGTGAGAAGTATCAAACTGATAATGCAGCAGTTGCACTTTCTTGCGGGTGTGAATAAATAAAATCCGATTGTGTCAGGAGATAACAAATTGTCATCAGATGTCTGTGTCAACCTGCTGTACGTGATGTAGACTTTGGCAGCTCTCTGTTAAGCATTTCATCAGCTCTTATGACAGAGTGACGACAATGTTTGTTTCCATAAGGTGCCTTTCAAGTTAAAAACACCGTGACGTGATCAATGAGGTTCATTTAATACTTTGTTTCTAAAATAAAACAATTGAGAATGGTGCAGGTTAGTGGTTATGTTTTTAAACGTGCACGAGTTGTGTTTGCATTAGCTGGTTGTGTTTGATGGTAAATGTTAAGCCCGGAGGGTGGCAGAAGGGGCTGCAACATGTTTTAGGTTCTTTGGGCAGCGTGCACGTGACGTCACTGAGCACGCATGTAGGTGGATTTTAATAGTAAAAAAAACTCATTCATTTTCTCAGCAGAAACATACATTTTAACGATTTTAACTATGTATAGACATAGCTAAAGCTTCATCTTTAGTTTAAGGCCAAATTCTCTACTAAGACCTACATTACCCATAATGCCGAAATTACCTCCACCAATCACAGAAGATGCAGTTACCAGGGAAACGAAAATCGGCAAAAAATAGTCTCAAACGCCTTGTATATTTGTCTATATCTGAAAACATGTTATTTATTTTTTACCTTTCTCAGATACGTTTTCTTGCTTCAAATAGTTGGTAATGTTGGGATCTATCTAATCCAATGCAAAATTAATCTGAATACATCCACAAGCAAGGCCACTGCTCTGTTAGGGAGCGTTGGAAAGCAGCTACATGAATGGCAAATGAACATTTCACAGAACCCGAGATCCTCAGAATAAACCCACCTTATTTGTTCCCCTCACTTTAACTCCTATTGAGCCTCAACCCTTTCCTCTTATCTGTGTTATCTTCCTCATAAACATGCCATGCAATGCATATTACATTACTTTCTGTGAACTGTTCTCAGTTTGACATTTCTAAGCATGGATTCAGAGGTGAATCGGTTTTATTAGCTTAAGCCTATTAGTTTATTTATTAGGCAATATTGTCTTGCTTGTTTTACTGTTTTATGTGTTACAATGGGCCATCATGACAACCCACACAGTTATTGAGGTCTGTCTATATGCTTAACATTGAATAATGCTTAACGCTCAAAGATTGTTGATCTTCTGATCTGATTCATTTTGTTCTGCATTGCAAACAAGGGCATGTTTGGCTTTGGGGTGTTCTTAAGGGCAAACGCTGTTTCTTTAAAACTGTTGTTTCTTTAACATGTTGTTTCTTATTCTTAAAATTGCTGGATAAGGAGCAGTTCGGTGAAACTTGGCAGGTGTTCAGTAAGCAGGTTTCCAGAAACATCCTATGTATGCATCAGCTGAGTTAGTGTAAGATGTTAAGATGTTGTGTTTAGTCTTGTTTTCCTTTGAGATTGAGTGGTTCCAGTTTCACAGCTTATCAATGAATGCTTCTCTCTTGGTGGTCATCAGCCTAATTCTGCTAGGAAGCCCTTCATTCATCGACCCGTTTTGTATTGAAACAACCCGCTTCTGAGTTTAACTCAATCATTTAGACTTTGTTATAAGACTTTGCATTTCTGTTTATTTTTTGTGTTAGGAGTCCACAAAAAATGGATAGAAACTGTTACACTAATCTTCCCTGATTACCAGTCTGTTTGAATCCAGCCAAAGTCAGCACATCCCTCCATTTTTCCTTTGGGACGAGGTCTCAAGCTGTCTGCTTTCAGTATTACAGCTGTTTATCCATCAGACATAAGCTGATAAACAAAATGGTTTTGTTTATTCCCTGTTTATTTGTTCAGTGGGTCGCAGGTTAGACTGGAAGATGATTGGTTGTAAGGGTTTCAGTCTCAAATGTCATTGGCTGATTAAATTGAGGTCATTGGATGTTGTCATGTATCATCATTTCTGCTTTTTAAATGATGGCTGCTTTCCTTAGATTTCGTCAGATGTGACATGTAATCTGCCTTGTAAGCCTTTTAAAGGGTGCTGTCCCCCTCCAGGGTCTATCCTGACATACATCTGCACTTTAGCAGATTAAACGTACTTGAAGATATCAAGACAGTGCCATCATGAACCTGAGCTTAGTTTAAAAGCCAATGCTGGGGTATTGTGGGTTTCCATGGCTATGTAGATTGCTATGTAGATGCTGTGGTTGCTATACAGTGTTCTGAGTGGTTGTTAGCATGTTGCCATGTTTGTTTTGGGTAGTTGCCAAGGTCCAAAAAGCCCACCCCAAGTCTGCATACATTTCTGTGATATTCCATGATATATCACAGATTGCTACTTGATGTGAGTCTATGGAATTTTTACCTGTTTATAAATCATTTTAGAATAATTATAGTAAACTTCCACTGTTTTTCTTCTGTGGAAAACAAAGACAAGAGATTAGTGAGTAAATATTTTTCATAACAAAGAAATGATTGAGGACTGAGGCAGTCCGTTCTACCTGACATGTTTTGTGTTCCTTAGAATACAGAAAGTAACAAGGGTTTGTAAGTAAATGATAGAATTTTTATTTTGCATGAACGTTCCCTCAAGCACTGAATGCTTAATGTTCTCCACATTCGCTTATTTCCCTGTTGCATGATCTAAATGCAACACCTCAAGCCTCATGTCACGTTGTTTATTTTGGCAGTATTTTTAGAGCACTGTTTGGTTTCTTAATGTGTCTTTCCTTTCTTAGATGCTTTTGAAGGTGTGAGTGACGAGTTATCACTAATTTAAACATACTTTCCGTCTTAAAGGCAAAAAACGGGTTCAGTGCTTCATCTCTGCGTATTTGATGCTAGTCAAAGCATCTTTTGTTAGAGATGTTCCAGTTATGTCCAGTTAGTGCAGTGATGACAGACCAAAATCTTCTCTGTTCCTGTAAAGTGACACTCTCTCACACAGAGCTGATTCTGTTTCAAACTGATCTGAAGTGCTGAATCACGCCGAGAGTTCCACCTAAAATTGCCAGTTCCTGTCAGCATCTGTCACATCTGTTATAATTATTTAGTTTATTTACAGCCAAAAGCACAGCTTCAAAGTCAGAGTCAGGTTTTATTTCTGTGCCACAGGTCAGTTTTGACTCATAGCTCTACATTCCCTGAAGCCCATATCAAGAGATAATTGGTTCAGTGGTTTAACATTTATATGCATTGATGTGGATGATATGCATTGAAGTCTATATCACAAATCACAATTAATGTAGAGTTTAAAAATGTGATTTTTATGTTTCTGGAGCAGAGTTTCTTAAAGGATTACTTCATTCTGACATCAGTGAATCACCCTCAAGTCATCACATCAAATCACATATTTCATTTTTGTTTCTGTGGGACAGGTGTTTACTACAGATACAATAGTAAACACAACAGTACAATATCAATATTTTTCATTTCTACACCAAATATAACAAAAGTAATATAAAACAGGTACATTTTAGGTCTTCTGACATCATAACTTTGTTTGAAGTTACTTTGCGCTGAAGTGGAACCTGAAAATTGAGTCGTTGTTTGTTTTTCTACATACAAATCAATCTCTCTGCACCCCCAACAGAAAATGATAGAATAATATTTTTGTTTGGAGGTTGTCACAGCCAGAATGATGTTTAATATTATAACATTTGATCTGGAATTGTTTGGAGAAGAGAAACTGTTCAGTGGTATTCCCTAAAACTGTAGAGAAACGTTCTGACTGTCTGTCTCTGTCTACTCTGTCTTCGTGCCGCAGGTCTGTTAACTAAATAATCATTGTGTTAGAGATACCCGCTGCACACGTGTTATTGATGTGCATCAAATAAATGAGATTGGATGGACCGTCAGATTAATACATCACTGCTAGTTGCACTTGTGCTTAAGGGGTTGTTAAAATTACACCAGTCTAACACATCAGCTGGACGTGTGGATGTAACAGCCTATCACATTAGACCTTTACATTGGCAACCCATGTTGACTTTTGACCTTTAAAAAGGACAAATGCAACATGCCACATTCCACTTAAAATGGGAAACAGTATTTCTGTTTACTTACCATCAAACAATTTTAGGTGATAAGAACGTTTTGCTAACATTTCCATTAAGAAACAAAAATGTTACAGGTATGTTCAAACATCCAGTTTTTTAGATGTTGTGTTAATGTTTCTGTTTGTTTATATGAACATTAAAGTTTTTAAATTCTATAAAATTTTAGTGTTAGTCTTCCACTAAACACTTAAAAATAACACATTTTTGATATAATATAAAATATTTAAAAAGTTCTACTTGGGTTACTGCAAGAAACTTTGAGGGAACTTTGACAGAACATTATGTTTTGAGCAGCTAATATCTTCAACACGCTGCAAGCACTCAGCCTTTGTTTTGCAGGTGTGCAGTTGCCAGCAGAGATGTTTTTTACACACCTGTCTGTATCAACCTTCACTTAACGCATTTTTATTATGCACCTTAGAAGCTTTAAATCTTCAGTGGATTTTATTTGCCTGAGAATTCATATTGTTTAACAGCTGTGTATGTCGCCCTGGGCACCACCTTTGTTTGATGTTCATGTCAGTGTTGAAAATCTGCGCCTCAGTTTCTGAGTTGGAAGTTTGGTGTGAAGTGATGCTCTATTGAACTTTTACAAGTAGGTTGGAAATTCCGACTTAGAAGTTTGTATAGAACAAAACATCACTGATCCAAACTTCACCTCAGAGGGTGTTCCTATTTTCATATTTATTTCCTACAATCCACTTTTTTCCAAGGTTTTGTTTACTTGAGTCATGTTACTGCCATTGTTTGTTCTCGCTTTTGTGTAAAGAAACTTTTCAGCATAAAAAAATGAGGGCAAGTAAACGATGACTGAATTTTCCTTATAGTTTTGAGTGAACTGTTCGTTGTAAATTAAGACTAAACCTCTCAAAAGTCTCTCAAAGTCTCTCAGTCCAACTTCTGTGGTTTCAAGTACCAGTTTCGAGACTGGTTGCTCTTTTGCCATAACTATGAGATGATTAAAATGAGTGCCTCATTCCTCTGACCAATTGGTGATTCTGCACCACCCAAATTACTACAACATGAGTGGAACAGGGTCAGTCGGTCACTGCTGCATAGTTGACATTAGCTCTCTGACCTAGCATGAAGGCCAGCAGTGTAGTTGTTGCTATTCCAGGGTGGAGTGGAGAGCAAGTGTCACTGTGGAACAAGACAATGACTAAACTGAACAGCTAAGACAGCTGCAGGGATTGAAGCTGGGCGTTTTGAACTCCTACCTAAGGACAGAAAAAGACAGAGAGGAAAACAACAGAGCCTCAGAGCAGAATGATGGGAGGAGGCCTGCAGTGGGGAATCTATAATAGCAATGTTGTTGTACTGAACAAATTGTGTATTGTCTGTTGTTACCATAGAAACTATAATTTATACGGGCATAAGGAAACACGCTGCTGTTAACATGCTGAGTGGGCAGAGTTTGTGCATGTGCGCATGTAAACACTATAAAAAAAGGTACTTTTCCAAGGTTTGATGTGCGGAAAGTTATGGTTGCTACAATAGCCAAATGTTATGTGTTTGATTTGAGTCACATAGGGCAGAGTGGGGTAGGATATCACCCCCTCAATTTATCAAAACTGGGTATTGTTTTCTTCACAACAATTCTTTTTTACGTGTCCATGTACAGCTGATGTACTGACTGAATCACTGTCTTTTGTTCATTTTTTTAAACAAAGCAAATTACAGATTGCAGCTTTAATAAAAACAGGCACAGTTTCCCCCTTGCTGCCCTCATACATCAATTCATCAGTTGCCTAAACTGGTATTTCTCTGGTAACAGCTCTCAGGGTTTGTCATGAAAAGAGGCGCCATGTTGCGCTCAGTGCATTTATTTGTCATCTTTGCATTGTGTTGGGTTAGACAGACAGCAAGAATTTCTGATGCGCACAACTGCTTGAAGGAAACGAGGGACTTTGTGCCTCTGCCCACACAAACGTTGTTCGGTACCTCATTCAGTTTTACGCCAGCCCTGCTTAAGACCCCCTCACACCCTCAATAACAAGCCTTACAAACGTGGTCCCTGCCGGAGGTGACAAATTAATGAAACCCCCCTCCCTTGTTCTTTTCTCTTCATCGTCCGACTCTCACAGGGAAGAGATCAGAGTTGGGTGCCAGGCAGCTGTACTCAGAATATTTATGAGGAGTTGTGTGTGGAGGGACGGGGGTGACGTAGCTCTCATTAACAGCTCCTGAGGACTGCCTGCGAACCGAGACGGCAGGCCTGAATAGAATGAGTGGAACAATCCCAGCATGCACTGGGTGTGCTTGAAACGCATTGGGAGACTAATGTAACACTTTTTTGGTGGAGTGTTTTGTTATATAGGTTTCCTTGTGTTGACTTTGTTGCTTCTAAAAGACCTGCAGTTTTTTACATACATCCAGCCATACAATTTGCAGGTTTATCTGAATAGCTGAACTGTTTGTCAAATAATCAAAACGTAAAGTACAAAGTCCCATTCCAGAATCAAAGCCAGTGTTACAGTACACAACCTGGTATACATAGTATACAAGGGTCTTTTGTTTTTCCTTTGCAGAGCACGACTCGCCACAGAGCTCTGTTGCTGTTGTGCAGCTTTATCTCAGCAATTATGCATCGGTTGTGCGTTTAAACCAGAGACCCAGCGGTGTATAGTTACCCCTAGATACAGCGTAACCTCATCCTGGCCGTACCCCCAAGACATCCACACTAATAGAGATCATTACCTCCACTCCAAGTTACAAGAGGCTGTTAGGAACCCATGTGTGTATGTCTACTGTACACTGCATAACCTAGATTTTTCACTTTATGCTCCAGATCACAGTGCCAGGCTTATATTATGCACTGATCTAGTTATGTACAGAATCTGTGCTTCTCTCACATCGGTGATCTCATAGCCTAATTACCCTCCGCTGTCATCATCCTTCCATGCTGTGATGTATTATGGGAAGTTGGAGATCAGATGCAGTATAAGGAGGCATGAGGCATCATCTGTTTGAAGGCTTTACTGTACAGATTTTTGCTATTTTTGGATTAATTGAAATGACTGATTGAATGTGATGCTGAGGTTTCTGGACTCCATTAGATCACCTCCAGTTTCTAAAAGCCTTTCTCTGTGTCTCAGGCTGCGGTGGGCTCAGGTGGCATTGAGCAGTTTATAACATTAGCGCTCTAAATGTGTGCCTCAGGGGGTCTTATTAATCTGTAATGCTATTTTCAGTAACTACGCTGGAGATTAAATGACTCAGTGCTTTAGAGAACGTAGCGAGACAAGTATTCAGAAATCCTAGCAAGTCATAAAATTGATACCTCAGATTCCCTTTTTGCAAATGTCACCTGAAATGCATTATAACCTAATTGTAGGGTTATGTACATTTAAAAATATATACTAATCCACTTATATTACACTTTAGCATTATTAGCAACAACTTTGGGATCCAA